>JANAWD010000498.1:0-31950 GCA_027627245.1 Meripilus lineatus | reverse complement strand
GGGATCCTGCTACCCTCTTCAAGCTCGGACCGGCCTACGACCCTCATACGACAATCCCCTACTGGCATACTCCTTTGGACCGAAAGGCCTACGGGAAAGTGGTCTATTGGGAGCATGGCTCTTGGAAGCATGTCCGAGATTTTCCCCTGGTGTTCGCGGGTTTAAACCCAGACGTTCGCAGCAAGGTAAAAAAGGCCTACCTGTTTCTTCAGGACGAAACAGGGGCTTACATGACCCTGGATCAAAGTCGAGCCATGAACCACATGATCTGCAGTGCCTTCCGAGATCTAGGAGCAGATCACCGTGAAGGTTATACTCTTGCTGAAACAGCGGGCGAAATGCCTGCTACTCATTTGGAGTTTCTCTACAGTACGATATACCCTGCATGGCCTATACTCAAATACTGCGAGGGCCACTGGAAGTTAACTCTTGTGATGTCGATGATCTACTCGGGATGGAAAAATGGCTATACGAAGAGCTCAGAGAGCGCAGAAGAATCGCCTCTGGTGGAAACTGCTACCACACTAGGTGGGTGAATACTAGGCCACAGGCAGGTATAGATTAGCTGATATGACTCCGTTTTAATACAGGAGGCAAGAGAAAAGGGACCACAATTTCGTTGGAGGACTCGGAGTCCCAAGGTCCGAGTCGGCATCAGAGGCGAAAGGTTTCAGCCCCCGTAGCCATGCCCACCTCACACTATGAAGTAGTAGCACCCACCGCCAAACCTGCCCCCAAACATCCGGCCCAAGTGGCCTCAACTCCAGGACCTACTGACGCCCCAAGTGCTACTACAGGAGAGAACAACTACTTCGAGGATAACGGAAGAACCGACGATGATTCTGAGACTGAAGATGAAGCAAACCGACCACAGTCTGACAACGGGGATGCCTCTGATTCTGAAACCAGGTACGGTTGTGATTATTCTTCTCAGACTTGCTGATGCTCAGTTAAAGCCTAAAATAAAAACCCCAGCGCTGCCGAAGTTCCTGAGGTAGTAGTTGTGCCAGATAATAGTCAAACCAACCCTGGTACGACAACCACCACAGAGGCTCCGACTCCGGTACCAGAGGCTCCGACTCCGGTACCAGAGGCTCTAACTCCGGTACCCGAGAATCCCACTCAAGTACCAGAGGCTCCAACTCCGGTACCCGAGAATCCCACTCAAGTACCAGAGAAACCAACTGTAGCACCTGTCAGTAAGGATCCATTGACTCAAGCACTCGAGGATCCCACTCGAGCAACTCTTGAAAGCTACATCAGAAGAAGTGCAACTCGCCCACCCGAGTTGTCTACGTCTGCACCTGTACGTCTCTTCATCATGCCCACACTGAGCTCTTGTACTCATACTCCCAACGCACGGGATTGGCTTCGTTGTACGTCAGAGTCTAGCTAGCAACCCACTGTAGGTGCCTCAGTCTCCCAGTTTTCACAGCAGAAAACTCATGGATCTTTCATTTCTCATCGACAAGTGGCCGACCTATGCTTTCTACCTCGCCTGTCGTCAACACTTCGGGGGCAGGCTCGAGCTCAACTTCTGGACGTAGCAAAACCAGCACCTCCAAGTCTGCGGGTGGTAGCAAACCCTTCAAAATCACGAAGCGCAAAACACCTCAGTACGAGACTTTAATGCACTTCACCTTGGCCGTTCTAACTTTCTCTGGGGTATGCAGAATGATTTATGCCCAGGAGTACTTTGAGAAGAATCCTGGTTTCGCCCCCACCTGTGATGAATGGTCTGCGATATGGTCCAAGGTTTCCCCCCAGACTCTAAAGGTACGTTCATTGTTCTCCCCTGTATATCGTCTTACTCATAATTTGCGTCAAGGACCTCAAAGAAAAGGCCAAGCAAGCAAAGGCCGGCACAGCAACTACTGAGAATACAAACGAATGATAGCAAAGGTAAGTCGGTCTTTCTCCTTTTGGTTCCTCCTCTCCTGAGCGTAAAATCCATTCATCTCAAATCAGACCACCTTCTGAATTGCTACAAGAGCGCGAGGATGCTGCAAATCCTGGGGTGTATGTGCACGGGCAGGGACATGGGATATCGGCGATGAAATAGGCGCTTGGTGGCGAGGATGTTGGGAGCTCGGGCATTGGGCTCGGGGGATAGAAGAATTGTGGTATTTTGATGTATTTACAAGAACGAGGGGAAAGAACAGCCCAGAATCCATTCCTAATATAGAAAGTGCTATCTCAACCATGCTCACAATACCCCAAGGGCGATCAAAGGTTTTGAGAAGTTTTTATGGGCATATTGAGATATATTGAAAGAGACCAATATGCCTCAAAGCGGCTCAATTGCGTCAAAATCTCGAACGGCCTTGAGTCTCATTCCTGGTGGTAGGTTGAGGTATGTTGGGGGACGTTGTGATTTGGCGCCACATCAAAATACCCCAAAATGGCTCAAAACTAGGGCCGGGATTTTTGACCGGGGCTTCAATGGAGAATGGGTAGTAACTTCTGGTCTCTGTATCATACACACACTTGTCATGATTTCTCTGAACTGACCGGCAAGTCTTTATGATATGAAATGTCATTCCGATGTTAGAGGAATACAATTACGCCTTCACTCGCTCTGACGGTCACAAATCCTCCAGGTTGTAGCGACTCCGTAACGAGTCTCCCACTCGGTGACCCATTAGAATAACTCTGCCCTGCCCACGTAACCTTACTCGTTTTTGTAACATCAATTCCACTCGCCGTCATCCTCTTCACCCTCACACCTCTCTTGGAACCTCCCAACACAAGAGAAGACACATCCACAACAACATCTCCCTCACTCGAAGAACTCTCCCCAACCATCCTAGGTGCAAGGTTCAGCAAGACAACTCGCCTGACGGTACTGCCTTCGAAAATGAAATAGGTTGCGAGTTGAGGAAACGATGAGGGAGGAGAGTATTGGATTGAAGATGTGCTTGTGGTTCCGATGGCTTCTGTTACGAGGAGGTAGGCTACGAATGATGGTGATACGCTTGGAGGACCAAATCGATCGGATTCTACGGGATACCATAAATCGTACTAGTGGGACGGCGTGAATACTCTCAGGATATGTTGTAGTGATACATCAATGAGGAGACTCACCCAAGAAAGTCCGGGACTGTACAAATACGATAATCAGGAAATGAAATGATATAACGTAAGTGAAATATGTACCCGTTTGCTTGTTGATTACTCTGCGCAACAAGGGTTGCACCTTGATGTTGATACATCCTCGAAATACCAATGGACGCGCTATACAGCACCGCTTAATTATTGGGGGGAAAACAAGGAAGGAACATTCAGTCTACATCTAGAAGGAGAGAAGAGGAAAATTGGCGAACTGTCAGCAAGCCATAACGCCTGTCCAAATGTATTCGTGACGTTCTCCTTTCCGGAACACGACACCGAGTTGAATTCACCAATGACGAAATCTGCGCCTACGCTTTTGGCTGCTGCGACCTGAGGTTTCAAAGTGTCGAGAAAAGACTTTATCGACCCATCATAAGCACGGTTTGGGCTTGTAATGAAATCGGAAAGAGCGACGTACTGCAATGTTTTGATGGTTTACGAGACTGGTTAGGTTTGCAAGTGCGTTCCTCGTCGGATCGCAAGTCGAGAAGGGATAGCTAACCCATTCAATCACGTCATCAATAAATTCGACACTTTGAAGAACGAGAAGGACAAGAAGGACTAACATATGCTGCGAGAATGTCTGCACTGAATTCGCTCCTGTGATGCCCTCACTGATCAATTGTGCAGTTGACCACGAATCTACAATTCCTCCAGCCCAAAATTGATGAAGAGGTAATGAGAGATTTGATTGTAGTGACCCAGACCATTCCTATGCCCGGAGTCAGTAAACATTGCAATTCGTAGTAATTGGTAGATGGGACACGGACCAGGAACTGTGCCGTGTAATTAGCCGAGTTCCATCCTCGGGGACGGAGACCGCCGGGATAATGATCAGGTTCGTTGCCCACTGTACATTCATCGAACCAAATACCGGTGAGAGCTGACACTGTGGTCCTTGATACATGGACATACATTCAAAAGCCCGGATTCGGTCACTACCCAAGAACTCTAGAGCGGCCTGCATTTCATCACGGGCGATTTCGAGAGTGTTGTTCCCTAGGTTTAGGTCCACGATGATTCGAGATTTTGGAAACGCGTTCATGGACTCGTAGAATGCAGGTCCACTGTGACGAAGATATGTCACTTCAGAAATGAAGCAATACAGACAGACCCGGGAACTTACAACGTGGTTCTGAATATTGCACCAGACTGATCGTTGGTGTCAATAGAGCAAGAAAATAAGAAAAGGTCCATGTCCCGTACCAAACTTTGATCCAGTACCAGCGCTGGTCCATTTGGATCGAAGATACTGCTATCACTGTATACATCGGCAGAGGTCAGTTACACCTTTGGGTAGGAACAGAAAAATAACCATGCATTGTGATCCCTCCAGGTCTCACATCCGGCATACATCCCGTCCGATCAAAAAGCAGATTCATCAAAGACGTAGTCAGCGTGTTCGGATGAGAATTATTCCCTCCGAACGAAGGCAAAAACGCAAACTCGATGGAAAACGAGGTCAAACATGGGTCGAGTCTCTGTGCGTTCGATATTTCCGGAGGGCCAATCTTCACTGTACTGTTCACCGGAAAAACGCGAGGGGAAGCAGAAGCAGAAGTTGCGGGCGATACGAATGTAAAGGCTACGACCGCCCACAGTGGAGTCGCGACAACGCAATCGAGGATTTTGGTGAGTTTCATCACTGGTTGAGGAAGCTGGCTACGCAGGGACGATCCACTTCTACGCGAACCTGGGCCATAGCTCAAATACCTGACCGCTACGGAGAATCCACGCGTCGCAGTGAGCTCTCAGAAGTCTCTAATACCTTATGACCATGATCAGCACCACATGAGAAGAGAAGGCCCGGTGTCGGGCCTGCGAGAAGCGGGACGCTCAGGTCACGTCGAAATCAGGTTCAACAGCAGTCGGGTAATAAACATCGTCGCGCGAATTCGTGGGCATATGAATGCTCTCGGCCTGGAAGGAACATTCTGTTCAAGGGAGAAGTGAGAGAAGAGCCGGTGGTACTCACCCATGACGGACCACGTGGACCTCGTTATCCCCACTCCGACACAAAGTCCGGGACACTTTCATGAAGAAGAGTTCCCAAGGACGGAATGGGATACAGCGAGTCCCCGGGTATAGCAGCGAACCCAGAGCAATACGTCCGACATGGTGTGGTTTAACGTCACAAATGCAAAAGAAGACGGAGCTAGGATAGCTGTTTGTCACCAGTTATCTTTCCACAATACATTGGACCAACCAAGGGATACAAATAGGACGCATATAAAGACCAAAAAGAAAAGCAATAAAAGACAAGTAAAAGGTGATTTTGATACCATTTTGGGGGTTTCAAGATGGGGAAAACAATAAATAAGGGGCAATAGACACCAGGCCTATTGTCTCTTGCTTGGAGTCGAATATGGCGACCAGTCATCGTCACCGTCGATTTGGATACAGGTATAGAAAGCGGTCTCTCCTCCGTCAGATAATGCCTTCTCCGGGGGTCCGATCTCGTCTTCTTCGTATTCGGGTTCCTCAAATTGAGGTTCTTGCAGTTGAGGCGCAACTGGTGGAGCCTGGAGCACGGGAAGGGGAGGTTCGAGGACAGATTCTGGGGGAGACTCGTCCACCTTTGGGAAGGGTTCAACCTAAGAAGATCATGAGTGATGAATAGAGCATCTTCAGATACTGGGGTATTCCCTTACCTCCATGCTGGTGTCGGGGGTAAGCCGCACAGGGGCCTGAATATTGGGATAAGTCAGAGTAAGTCTCTTGCCATCTCGGGTTGCCCTGATTGCTTTGAACTGTTGGTGATAACGAGGGTCAGAATATCAGAAAAGCGAATGTATATCAGAGTTCCGACCTTCGTTCCTTCGGGGAGAGGTATGATTTGGCTGTATTGTTTCTCCTGTCGTTCCCTCACCAACACATTATCCTCCATCTTCTCGACCGTTCGGATTCTCCTCCATACGACGACGAGTCTGGTCGGGCCAACACGATATGTGACGTGCATATCCTGCTTTCTGACACCCGCCATTTCGAATACGGCGATAGCCTTGGAGCCATCTGGAGATTCCTTAAAAGTGACTCTGGAGCGCGTGGAACGTCAGAATGATGGCCCTCGAGTCTATCTAACATTAATTGATCAGAAGGCTCACATCGAGGGGCGTCTGGTAATCGTCTTCTTCGGTCCGGAAGTTTTTCTGGTGGGCTCAGCGATTTGAGCTTTGCCAGCAGCGGTGTTTTCCACTGCTGGCACCCGGAGGGTGTCGTTTGACTTCTTTGTCTCCCTTGGGGATTCTGACTCCTCTCTCTCCTCAGTTACCTTCCCAAGTTTTCCCATCCCACCCAGTAGCCCGACCATCACATCTCCCAAGTCCCCTACGTGCCCTTCGAGAGACTTCACCTTCGAGGGCAACGCCATCATCTTCTCCAATTTCTTTGCTCTCACTTTCGCCCATAGCGGATCTAGAGAATCTTCTTGTTCCTCTGGTGGTAACTCGATGGATGACCCTACAGGTGAGAATTTGGTTGCTGTCGACGCAGGCGAAGAAGGTCGGGGTGTTTGATCTTTGGGAGTTGGCGGCGTAGGAGGGGGATGAGCTGGACGTGGCGGGCTCTTCCGCTGGGAATCTGCTCTCGTCAGAGATGCTTGAGGGGATACTACGGACCGTGCGGGTGTCAGCGGTAGAGATCTCTCCATCCTCGGCGAATTAATGATCGTAGGGATCGTCGGATTTGTGAGCATCGAGTTACGAGGGGTGATGTTAGGTGTTGGTTGTTGTGCGAAGGCCTTGTCTATCAAAGAATCCCATCCCTGAGTTTGGGGTCTTGGCTTTGTTTGTGACTGGCGACGGTTTGGACGTGGGATTGGTGTCATTGTTGTATCGGCCATGGCTGCCAGTGAATTTGTCGGCGTCAAGGAGAGCGATAAGATTGAGTTGGCGAATTTGCGCGAGTGCCAGCGAAGCAATGGATGACGACGACTACGGTCTCATGCCACTGGTTTTGTGAGACCAAAGCTAGGATGTGCTCCTCTGTAGTTGAGGGGGAAAGAAGCGGGACGATAACAAGAGATGGTGCTACAATTTGGGATTACACGATGCATGGTGCCTTGACGCCGCCAGCGACCTCGTGTTCAAAGGCAGGAGGCGAATTTCTCATCAAAGCCTCAAGTTCCCATGATTTGATCTCCGAGTCGATACCCAGCAGCAGAAACCCCACTCAGAAAAACCAGACACCCAGAGGGCATACCAATGGCAAAGGTAGAATGGGCACATTGTCGAAGGGAGAACGCCCCTTGAGCGTGAGGATCCCGCGAAAGGCAGGCACAGTAAAATGAATGAACGGCGATTCCGATCTCAAGTTCGGAGGCACTTGGCGAGGCAGATGCGTGCCTTCCGACGGAATCCAGAACTTCTCAAACGTGGCATCATCGTCGAAGGTCCCTTGACAGAATCAGCTCATGATTTCCACCTCCCTTGGTGGTCAAATCTGCAGTATTGTGTGACAGCAATGTAAAGTAAGTACAGTAAATTACAGATGATGCACTGGATGAAGATTAAATTACAATTACTATACAGTGACTCCACTCCTTCACCTTCATTATCCATCATGATATTGGTGCTTTGAACTTCTTGTTGGGGTAACCACCTGTTGTTCGTCCCATACCCAGGCGCCTCTTGCCGATAAGTTGAGGTACAGAAAAGGCATTACCCACCGAGGTGCTGGAATTAGGGAGAAGACGTTGGTCGTCAGACGGACCCATAGCAGATTTGAATCCTGGAACACTTCTAGCGGTACCAGTATGGTTTGGCTTCTCGTTCGACGGCGTTCGGCGGGTATTTGGTTGCAAAGATGTTGGATTGCGCGCATCAAGGGAAGCGTTGGCTGCGTTGGATCCCATCGTCCGTGTTGTGGAGCGGGGAGGAGATATCGTTCCTGGGATCTTGGAGAAATATGACTTAATGGGCGAAGAGGGTCCCGGTCGACCGGATTTGCCTTTCCCAGACGGCTTGTTGCTGATTCGGCGAGCGGAAGATGTCGGGGTCGACGATGACGATAGTCCTGTGAGGCTTGCCATATTAGCGTCCTCGGTCGGCGGATCTTTGGCCAGAGGCGTTGTCCCATATCTCCGAGAAAGTTGTGACGACTCAATTGGGGGAGGACTTGAAAACTCCTCGATCAAGATCGGCGTCGATTGGGAGCCAAGTATTCCGGTATTCTGAGAATTTGAACGGCCCCGTGAGGTACTCGCAGTTCCATTTCGGCCATTTCCTGAATGCGCGGCCCAAGAATTGGGTTTGCCGAAACCCGACGTTTTAGAAGAGGTAACTGTTGTATTCAAGATCGTTGTCTTGGATGGTGAGAGTGGTGCCCGAGACGGTTGCTTTTCCCCACCCGGAGGTTTGCCTAGCTGTTGCTGAAGGGATGCCCGAGCTGATGTGAAACCCGTCGATATCGTTGTTGGTACTTCATATCCGCTAGATTTCGGGTTTCCTGTTGAGATATCCCACGGATGGTTAGTTCCGGTCACGCAGCGCTGTTCAAAGACGATGTACCTGTTGCATGCGAGTAATGGCCGTGACTCCGAGGTGGCCGATTGTCTTGCCAGAGTGGGTGGTTGCAATCTCGATTGCTGAGAAGCGGGGGTATGGTCAATGCTGAGTCTACTACGAAGACTTCGGGACTCACTAAATCTCGACCCGTCTCTTGACTTCTCCTTCCTTTGGGAGTGAACGTTGCCATACAGTGGCTAGCACGCTCATCTCTCTTCTATCCAGCCCTGGTAGCTCTGAGGTAAAAACGGTCTGGAGCCCCCGTCAGATCCTGAACCCCAACGAAATTCGCGTAGTGCTTACGTCGTTATTTATCTTTGTCACGAACTCAGATGCTTCTGAGGCTTTGACCTCGCCCGCCACCATGCGGTTTTGGCTGTGAGTGAGATAGAGAAGGCCCTGTGCCCTCGTGCACGCGACATAAAGTAGCCGTCTTGGCGAAGGGGTGAGTTGATGGAACTTGCGTAAGTTCATCAAAGATGGCGCTCACCGTTCTTCTTCGACGTCCTCTGCTCGCGCAGAAGGGAAAACACCCTTCTCAACTGAAATAGCGGGCGGACAGTCAGTCAGATACCGAACTCGACGAACAAGAGACCTAACCGGCAGGAATGAAGACCACGGGCCACTCCAGACCCTTCGCAGCATGACATGTCGAGATAATGACGGCCTTCGTGTGATATCGTGAGTTTCTAAATCTTCAGCGGGAATGAAACAGGAACATGCTCACCTCTTTTTTCTTGTCACCGTCTTGTCCTTCTGTATCTGTTGATAGTGTTGTCGCCTGAAGAAAGGCACGAAGAGGTGTTTCGCTAAGCAAACAGGTCAGCATGAGTAATGGGGTACCCGCTGCCACTCACGCTAGGCCATCGGATTCATCATCAACTAAGTCTTGGTCAACTTCCTCCATTCCATCAATCCATTCTGTATCGTCATCGGGCTTCTTTACACTCAATGCAGGTCTTTCAGAGGTCCTCACAGACGCGTCACACTCGGCAGCGAAGTTCATTAGCTCCTCAACATTATCCCACCGACTGTCCGCGTCAGGTTGTGTCTTCGTGAGGTAGTCTCGGTACTCAATAAGCTCAACCAATCTTCCAATGAGCACTGCTGGTAAGGAACCCTGTATAGTTAAGCCGATTGCATGAGTTTATGGTGATGTGTGGGAGAAATGTGACAGACGTCGATAGCAAGTTTCCGGAGTTCACGGATAGCCTTAATGAAAGGTGCAGCCTTCCGTTTGACGGCGGGTTTGATGTCCGGTGTCTTACCGTCACATATGCGCTCGAGAGCTTCCATAGGTGACATATTCATTTTCGCTGCTTTCATTAATATCTCTGAGACAGACTGTCACAAGTGGATGGTCAACGATGACAGTAAGATTCGCAATCTATCTCCATACGAACCTTTTCTCCGATGGTCCGACTAGGAACATTGATACACCGAGAGAACGCGGGTAGATATTGAGGGTTATCGATGATTTGAAGATACGCTAAGATGTCTTTCACCTTTGAAGGGTTGCCGACACGTAAGAATCCATAGAGATGCACTAGGGTCGTCTTACCTCGGCCCTCTCGAAGAATCTTTGTCCCGCGAGAACACGATATGGTATTGTCTCATTCATGAAAGCTTTCTCGAATTGTCGCGAAAGTGAATTGTATCGCACTGTGGATATCATTGAGTATATGCGGGTGATTGACAGCGTTAAACAGCTCACGTAAGATGACGAAGTCGTTCCAAGTGAGCATCCCCCCAGAATACGCGATTAACCGCTTGATCTCCGCTGCGACAAACCTGGACTCGTCCATGGGTATCACACGCAAAAACGGACGTGGTCCAGTTTGATGTGTACTTCGTAAAGTCTTCGGGATACGACTTCGATCTGATATACACGAACTCAATGCATGAGAAACAACAGCGTGAAACATCAATACCTTGGGATACGATCGCTACACTCGCAGCTAGAATGGAACCTGTCGATCTGTAATTCTGTTCCAGGAGTATTTGTTCGGTTCCAGGAAAGTCTAGGATGAGATGCATGTCAGCTATTGACGTGGTATCCGGAGAACGATGGTAACCTCTGATCATGTTCTTCAGGTTCCGAACCTCGGCAGACCGCCAGCCGTATACTGCGATAATAGCGTAAACATCGATTTGCAACTCAATTGAGGTACATACTGGATTGATCTGGGTCTCCGACAATGGTGACACATCTCTGTGCTTTGGCAATGTAGACCATGAGCTCGTATTGCATGGTGTTTGTATCCTGACTAAATCATGGTATAAGTCACAGCTCATGGGTGGGATAGTACTCACAATTCATCCACGAGAACGTGTTTACACCATTTCCCGACTTTAGAATTGTCTTTGAGAAGACGGACACCGAACACCAGAAGGTCGTCAAAATCGAGGCTGTTGTTCCTGGTGAGCTGCTTCTGGTAGTCACGGTATATTTCCGCGACGACCCGTTCAATGAAGTCATATCTGTTCTCCTCCATAGCTCTCTCTGTTCCCTTGACAGATCCCTTCTTCGGGACCTTTACAGCAGAGAGAACATCGGCGGGTCTGAGTCCTTTGGCTTTCGCTTTGGATATTCTTGAGAGCACAGTGCCCTCCTGGAGAGACACCTCTAAGTCCTCCAATTGCTTCTTGTACGGGCCCAAAAGCTTCTTTACTATCTTCTTGCTGTCAAGGCGACTCAAGGTCAGTGTCAACACCCACGCGCAAACTCCATCGACACACCTCTCGTCGCTGTCACACACCGTGAAGTTGCCTTCCAGACCCACGACTTTGTAGTGTTTCCTAAGAAAACGGGCGCATAGGGCATGGAAAGTACCCAGTTTGATTGCTTCTGTCTTTTCTTTTCCAATAAGTTTCGTAAGTCTTTCTCTCATCTCGTTCGCGGCCTTGTTCGTAAAGGTGACCGCACAAATTGAGGAAGGGCGGATTCGGTGGTGAGAGATCAAGTACGCGATTCGGGATGTTAGGACCTTCGTTTTTCCACTGCCAGGACCTGCCAAAATTTGCAGTGGTATTTTTGGGTCGTGTGTGACAGCTGTTGGATGTCCGCAATTAGGTCAGTAATCGATTGGGTGGCACTCGTAGTGGTGACCGCTTCTCACCCTGAAGTTGCGCCGGATTGAGGCCATCAGTGAATGACGCTCGCATTCTGAAGCCGACAGCGATCGAACTTGTATGCGGTCGCCTTGGGATCAGCGTCCTCTGGTCAGAATGAGTTGATGGTGGTAGACTGGTAGTATGGCTTGATACGGCTTAAACCCAGCCGAGGCCGAAACTCGGGATCCTGACGCCAACGCGTCGGTGGCTGAAGTCAAACAGGTCACGAGACCGTGAAAGTCACGCGAGGAAAATCATCAGCTTCGTGGCGTGCGAGTCTGCCAGCTTGGGCCAAGCAATCCCAATGCGGAGGAGTGCAATAGTAATCAGCTTCTGTCTCGTTCTGAGAGTGGTGTACAAAAATTCACGCCTTCTCGTCCCAGTAGCAGACGTGACGGCAGACTTCGCTGGTCGCCTTCCCAAAAATTCCTGTTCTAGAGCGCCCATATCTCACACCCACTTCCCAGCACCCTCAAATCTGTCGCTCTTGAAATGTTATCGCCGCATAACTTTCCGTATCCAAGAATGACCGTACCACTAATAGTGTCATTGGTCTCGGACCATTCAAAGAGAAGTCAGGGATATCACGATACGTGACACATCAACGTTGCATCAACATGTAATCCCAGGATTCCGCACAGGTACACCCTCTCAGGGTAAGCTCGTATTTTCGGGGGCTCCATTTCTCTTCTCACTCACCGTCCCTGTGTCGACCCCACTGAAGGCCTCGCCCACTTGGATTCTTAAGCTGCGATCTTTGTATCAAAACAATCTGTTTTGACTCGCGCGGAAACTGCCACCCCTGATTCCCAAGGGCGTGCGGTCGTATGTCAGCGAAGTTCGGAGGCACATGGGCAATTTTGGGGTACGAAGGAACTTCCTAATTTGTCGGTTGTCCAAATAAAGAAAGTTCATTGTACTCACGGCATTTTAACAGGATATAATTTCCACTAGATGAGGTGAATAGTCACCGGCCATGACCTGGATGTGATGAATTTGTTCTCGGGGCATCACGTCGTCTTGATTGCAGAATGTCAATTCCCTTTCAGCGACGGGTGACCAACTTCCATCCATTCAGTCGTCTCCATACTCACGGGAAGTGGCCTGAGAAACAAATGGTGTCTGTTGTGATTGTGTCACGTCTGAATAACGTGCATGCATTACAGGCTCGGCCTCTGCTTCTCCGCAAGCCTGCAGGATACAGGATTCCGACCCAGAGAAGCCCTTCCGCCGTGCCACCGTCTCACTGGTATATAAGAGATGAAGTACTCTATTGCCACATATCCCTCAGTGTCCACATCCTCACCAAAAATCGTTTCAACGACTTGAATCGCCACAACCTCAGCTTTTGACTATCTACATCCTCATTTGACACTCCGCACAAAATGTCCTCGCAGACAGAATCTGTAGCAGTACCCATCCGCAGACCTTCCCTCAGTGGCGAATTTCCGAATCATCACCAACCTCAATCGCTTGAAGGTTTCCCGAAATACGTCCATTCACGTAGAGGAGGTCCTCAATGCTGCCACTGTGGTTGGCGAGGCGATCATGCTCCTAATTGCCCCTTCCGCTAGACAAAAAGTAATGTACATTGCACTTCTTTGAATAGTTGCTGATGATTGACCAATCCATTTAACAACGCAACATGTATGCTCTTGACTTCAGTATGCATCGGAGGAAGGGTCTCAAAAATACCTCAACATCAGCAGCATGTCCGGGTTTCCCCAATTTTTTTTTACTGTATCAACTTCGCAATGATATGTCAATTGAACACATCTTTCTGATATTCTCACCCATTCCTAATTCTGCTTCTCGACTTCTGTCCTCCCGAGAATACCGGCCCCTATTCACAAACCCTGATTGCAGGCGATTGAAGAAGAATCCTGAAGCTGAGCTGGGCCCTCCTACTGCATGCAAGTCTCAGTTCCGATTTGATGTTCCGTCCATATTCCAATCCGACCCCCGTCAGGGGTATCGCACTAGCTCTGTTCCTTCTTTTCCGGGAATACTCCATCTGATTACAGTCGCAATATGGTTCTTTGGTGAACATAGCTACGAAATGAATGACATGGTCCCTTGTCGTTACAGCTCGTGGTAACGTCTACCCCTCAGTTCGACTCACCCGACTTTGGACCCTATAGACGAGCTCCATCATGGGAGCCTCTTTATGTCATCCCTTCGTCCGGGTTTGTCACACATAGTCGATACTCCACCACCCTTCAGGGTTTGTCGGGGGCGGTTCTCCATGCAACCTGGGCGCAAACCCTCCTCAGAACCCTCACATAGTTGCTGTACATCGCCATGCGTTTCGTATTTTTGACAGCTGTCGTCGCTTTCTGGGTCCCAATCGTCGTCCAATGTGCCCCAACGGAGTATGCCCGGGCATATTCGCCTGACAACTTATGGAAAAGGGGTTCAGGTAGAGTGACCAACGAGTCCTTATGGTCGAACATCCTGAATGACTTCAAAGTAGGCAGGGCACAAGCTGGAAAGCCAGGTAGTGTCCAGGGTGGCACTGTAACGAACTCTGGTACAACTGTCCAGGGTCCAGGTGCAAGTAGGTCATGTCCCCCATTTACGATTGATAGGGTCGTTCATCTCGAATATCAGATAAAAACGGCGCACCTGGTGTCGCAATTACCGGAAACGCTGTACAAGGACACAAGAGGGGCCCCGATGGTCCCTTCGAACTTCTCTGACCCTATTCGTTTGAAGTGTGTATCAGTATGGGTCAGGTTCTGAACGTTGTCAATCAGAAACAACCATCTACAACCTAGGAATCCTATAAAGTTTGTTAACGCAGGGCATGGCAACCAGGGTGACTCGTGATTCGATTATGGGGATTACATTCGATTTCCATTCTCCTCTTCCCATCTCCCACTGGCATCCGATGTCATCGTGGTCGCGGTGCTCAGGGTGTCCGCATGGGTTGGAGTGCTGTGTTGTGATTTACAGTTTCCCAAATCCCACATTTCAACCACTGTACTGATAGTATCTGTTACGACTCGAAATTGACATGAACCCGCTTGTCCGAGTGGACTTTGAACGGTCAGCCTATCGGCGCCCAACACGGCGGCGCTTGCCAAAATGGTGGCGCCCGGGGCACACGGACCGTGGACCCCGGGGACTTTGCCAACGTGAAAGGAATTGTCTGGTGGGACAACAAAAAAGCAGACTTCAAGTTGCTTAGAGCTTCAATACTTCTAAGTTACCAGCAACGTACGGTTGAATTTTTTCTTGTGCTTTTCTTTATTTCCGCTGAGTTTCGTGGATCCCTTCCACCGCCGGACAGCTTACTACACCTGCATCCTTTCAAAACACCGGATAGCCTGAGATCGTTTTGGCATACAGTTTGTTGACACGCATGTCGTGACTCGACGAGCGTTGCCTGGGCGCGAATTTTGAAGTTCAACGGTCAGCAGAGGTCGTCTTATGTCGCATTTGCCGTAACCTGACATCTTGAGACTACACGCGTCGAGGCAGGTAGTGGTCGCCAGTGTCTCCGGAACAATATTGACTACAGTTCCAATTGTCAACAGAATCACAAGGCTTCAGCTCGCACAGATTTGGGACCGAGGTGTTCCTTTTTTCCATGGTCTTGAGAGCGATCTCGACGGATGAAATGCTTCGAGAACTGCAAATGGTAGGGACCCTTTGTATAAATGATGCGTGTCTATTCAGATTCTCCCATGGTTCGCTCATTCCAACCTCCGGATGCCTTCCATGCATGTAAATACTTCCGACGCGGCGATAGAAACAATAAGCATCTAAACTTTCAATAGAGTACGACCCTGGATGGTGGCACTGTGTTGAATGATAGATGTCGGTCAAAGCACCACATTTGCTGCTCTGCCGTGGTATGTGAGCAGACCACAGCACATAAATACTTGGTGAACCCGTGTGTTCCCTCAGCAGACCAGAAGTACTCACCTTCAAGCATCTGTCTTCAAGACCAGAAACATGCAGTTCACATTCGAATCCACCGTCGTCGCTGTTGACACCGCCCGAATGGACGGGGTCACAACACCTCATACCGTCCAACGAGTTCAAATCGCTTCGGACATTAACCAACCCTCTGGTGACCCTCACAGCCAGGGGCCCCAATGCTGTCACTGTGGATGGCGCGGTGACCATGCACCCAATTGCCCTTTCCGATCGTAGGATTGGTGAGCGGATACTCTTCAGTTCGTGATACCGTCTCCAACAGAGGCCTGAAGAAACCTTCTCATCCTAGGGACAAATCTTCTCAAATAAGCAAGGCAGGGAAGGAATTGTACCGATACCCGGTACTCCTCAGGCTGGCGTTGTTTCCATCCCCTCTAGACGTAGTCCCGTCTCCTTTAGTAACAGACTTGGGTCGTATTGTGCCACCATTTGACAGCGTCGAGTCTCATTCGTAATTGCAACAGAAAAGAACCAATATATGTCAAGTTTCTCAGCCTAGGTCTCATCAATCGTGAAGGACATGCTTGCAGTTGCTCAGCGACGAGCGTACAATACACCAGGATGGTCGCTCTCGTGAAGAGTAGACGTCATGAACAGACCTGAGTGATACATTGTAGAACAGAACAGAAGTACAAGCAGACGGAGCAGTGATAATGCAACAAGCTTGCGCAGCAGAGTCAACGATAGAAATACAGAACGCTCATTGTATAATGCGAGCTTGCATCCTACGCTTTCAGGTCACCGTGGTCGCGGATTTCACTTGGAGCCTTCTCCGACACTTCATCATATTGTGACAGACCGATCCTATGATTGATCTCAGCTTGACGTTGCTGGTCAGCTGCGGCCATTCCGATAGACCCAAAGACTTCGTCCATCTCTTCAAGCGTGAGACCTTTGGTTTCCGGAACCTAATATGGAGGTGAGTGACCGACCTTGGCTCGATTAGGAGTGCGGTTACGTACGAAAAATAGGATGAATAATCCCCCGAGGAACGAGAATACCCCGAAGAATATGAAGGTTCCATAGCGTAAATTCTTCAACATTGTAGGCGTGACCTATCGAGATATCAATTAGTGGGCTTCCTGCCTGGGGAATGAGAGGTTAATTACCTGTCCGACTGCATTTATCGAGTACACGTCAGATTTTGAGCTAATAAAATAAGAATTTTATTCAAAACGTACCAATGAAGTTATTCATCTGAGGAAAAGGTCGTTAGTCATGCGATTGGATATTATTTTTCAACCTCTGTAACACATACCCAATTCGAGGAGGCAGCAATAGAGACACCTTTTCCACGAATACTAAGAGGCCAAATTTCGGCAACCAAGATCCAAGCACATGGTCCTGGTGAAGTAGACAGTATGATATCAGGTAAGCTGTGACATCACTTGATATGCTACACACCCCAACTATATCCAAATCCTATTGCAATGATTAGCAGTGTCCCAATGGATGAGGGAATTATTGCATACCAATAGCGAAAAGCCAAACCATTGCACAAGCGGCCCAACCTGCTGTAGAGTGACTACAATGACGATTTGAGGCGTGTCAGAGGAGAAACCTTAACCACAAGACTGACGTGTTCCAAGAGTCCTCGTAGAGCTCCGTCAAAACGGCCACGATAATATGGCAACTATAAAGAGATCACTGTAAGAACAACTCTCCATTTTGTGGATTTAGTCATGAAACGTACGCGGCCATGAGGAATGCTCCAGATACCAGAATTGGCTTTCGGCCTGTGTTATCCACCCAAATGACAGCAGGGATAGTCGCCAAAAACATACTATTAGAGCATAGAAGGTCAGACCAAAATAAATAACTCAATTCAAGAGACACATACACAATTCCAACAACACCCGTAGCCAAGAGGGAGGTCGTGTTACCGGTAAGGCCAAGTTGCTGGAAGATGGCGGGAGCATAGTACAAGATCGCATTGACCTATTGTGAAAGATGCGGTCAGGAAGGGCTGCCTGGAAACCGGGAATTAAACACACCCCTGTCCATTGCTGGAAGAACATCGTTCTAAATCGGTGTGATTAAGTATATGCGTGAACCTTGACGTTCATGAGAGTACTTACAATGTGCCCACGGCAGTACGGAATAGCAGCGCTATCCATTCAAATTTAGAATGATTAAATGAAAGAATTTGAAAACGTTGCTCACTGCGTGTAGTGATAAGACTTAAATAGTCATACAATGCCAACTTGAAATTCGATTTGAAGCTGCCATCCTGGAACTGAGGGTACTTCACTCTAGATGTCTCTTTTTCAAACAAATATTGGGCCTTGATTTCCCTGTCGCGACAGTTATAAACAAGGAATCTGAATAGCAGGGGAAAGGAAACTCACAGAAATTCGATCTGGACAAGATCGGATTCCCGAGGAAGTCCACGCGCATTGCTCAACACAGTCAAAGCATCTTCGTCCCGTTCCTGATTCACCAACCATCTGGCGACAGCATTCTATGAGCTTTCGCAAACATCTCCCAACACTGAAGACATACCTCGGAGAGAAAGGCATAAACAGGATTCCGAAACCAAGAATAACTGCAGGTACGAGTTGTAATGCGAGGGGAACTCGCCACGCGGCTTCTTTCTGACCAACCCCAGTACCTCCGATATAATTCGTCCCGTAATCAATCCAGAACGACACCATTATTCCAAAAGTGATAGCAAGTTGCTGAAGCGCAACCAGACTTCCACGGACTTCAGGGGGAGCAAGCTCTGCGCTGAGAAGATTCGTCCAAGTCAGTACAGGACCCGAAAGAAACGAATCACGGATCATACTTGTATAGAGGTACAGCCATACTCAATGATCCGACACCAAGACCAGTGACAAATCGACCTATTTTGCTCAATCACAATAGGAAATCGTGCGATAGAATGATACCAACCTCCAAAAATAGATGAGGGATGGAAAGCCGCGGTCTGAACGACGACTCCGACGCAGAAAACGCACACAGCTGTGAGACCTCAGAATCAGTCATGTTCACGACCGAGAAACACGTCATTCACGGACCTAGGACGATCGTATACTTCCTCGACAGCTTGTCAGCAAGGTATCCTGTGCAGAGGACACCAAACCATGCACCCAGTTCAAGGACGGCGACAAGCCAGCCCTTTGTGTTGGAATCGGTCACGGCATTACCCATCCTCTGGTCGAAAGTGTACATGCTGTCAAGAAACTGAGTAATCGGTCATTTGGGGGGAGAATTCGAGATCTCACTCAAGGACACCGGAGAATACACCCTATGGATCCGAGATGGGATGTTTCAGTGACCTTCAGGTCTCAAAGGAGGTCCAACTCACTTGATTATATCCTAATTGAATCCATGCATCAGGAACGTCTGGTGACTCTGTCGAGGACTTGCCACTCACCATAGAGCCTACAGTGATATCAATACATCACAAGGAGACAATGAAAGTGGAAGAATACGCACAATCCACCCAGAGAAGCAAACACCGCAATGGCAAAGACCTTGCGATTATGGATCAATCCAGCCTAATCGTCGTGCGTTATAACGGAGTCACCGTGGGAGGCTCAATCTCATCGTGCTCACCCATCCAGATTGACCTGCAAGCGCCTTTCGACGACTAGGGACAGCAACAGGTCCACCACCAGCCATAGTTTCGGGGCGGCAGAGAGTAAGAGCGTGTGGTAGAAGGAGGGGGTTCCTTGGAGGAAAGGTTCCTTGAAGGAAGATAGCCTTTCTCCGCGGTTTAAGTATGAGAACCCAACCGACATGTGGGACGAAAGTTGCTTCATGAAACCAGTATTACGGAACATATGGCCCCATGGGGCTAGCCTACAGCTCGATAGGAACGCAGGACCTCTGCTCCGGATATTATGAATTACCCAAGGTTCATCGTGGGTGTTTGGTGTTAGCGGGGTGTCTTCCCCACCGCGAGGTTCTGGCGTCAGGGAGATGCGAATAGGATTGGTAGAAATTTCGTACCAACTCCACATTTTGTTGCGTTTTGACAGCAAGAAGACAACGTCAAGAAGCAGGATGCCGTTCTCGGTTGAGAACTTCGGTAGGCTTGATTGAAGTTGCAACCATTCGACGTTGGCTCACCTTCTGTTGAACAACATTTTTGACGGACGGTCCGGCACGGAGCGCCTGCCAATTCGCCATCATCGCACGCAGTGCCGAGGACCATGTGGACGGCGAAAGAGGAGAATGGAGTGCCTCAAATGGACTTCATAGTTGTATCAATATGATGGATCATCTGGAGATACCAATGTCGAGAATCTCCCAGTTTGCAACTTTCTGAAAACAGTAGAGCATCGAGTCATCCCCCTCATCTAAATGATTAAAGTTTGAATGATCACACTGACTCCGACTGGTCGCCACTCGGGAAGGCGACGAGAGACAGGTCATGGGACAGCAGGCGGCATCAATCGCTCTTCATTCTACATGCAGGAAATGCCGAAAGGGCCTGAAGCCAGTAAACGCCGTCGGCCTCCTGGATTGCGTGGGACTCGATAGGATGGTCAACACTCGGATTTGGACAAACGTCGAGGTATCGCATGGCTGCGTTACGACACGTCCTAATTTTCTCAAACATTTTGGTAATGTTGTGTGATTCACGAGAATGACATGGGACATATCTCTGGGTATCTCTCATTGATTTCTGTAAGATGGTCACAAAAGTATGGAAACACGGACTAATCACCGAAATCGGGAAACACTATCATCACTGTATCGGTACAATTCTGGGGACACATCTCAGCAGATGAACAAAATAGAAGTATCCTATAGGTACCGCGGCATTAATCAGATTAGAGAACGATGACCTCAGAAGGAGACAACTCACCATCGGGTGCGAAGAAGATAGCTGAGGCTTCTGACTGTACTTGCTGCGCAAGATCTCACTGTGGAGAACAAACGGTGATCAATTTCAGGGGTTAGTGATGTCGAGAGATGTTCTTACCGGAGGCTGACAAGGAGTTGCTGGTAACTTTGTTGGGGGTTCGCTCCTAAAATGGTAGGTTAGGGGTTAGGAAGAACACACAAGCTTTGACAAAGACACTCGCTTAGTGAACTCATGAAAGCCTGTGATTATGTGGTAATCAATAGGCGTGATAACATGAGATAGACCGTGTTACATACAAAGCTCATTGCTCCAGTCGATTGGCCGCCTTCAAATGTGTCCGCGCTTGTCTGTGAGTCCTTGCACCCACTCCAGGAGATCTGCAAAGAGGTAATCAGGGCACAGACGCATAATAGTATGGTTAGAAAGACACCGACAACATCAGCTGGACTCGTTTTCGTCTGTCTCGCTTTCTTTTCGGCTTTCTGAGTCGACCCAGTTGCTGTCTTAAGAATACCTGTCACAGACGAGAAGACGCCCCCCTGAGATATGCGTTGTTGGTCAGTGTGATCTCTCAATGAAGAAACAAGTACGAACCATATCCCCGCGGGCGTAGGAAGATACTGCAGACATGAGACCTTGCCCGGCCTCTGCGGCAAGGTTAGGTTCCTTCACTTTACCCTCAGTTGAATAGATGTATGGTAGGTCTGAGGAAAGTGTGAGCCCTAATACCTGTGTATAGGGCGAATGTCTTACCCAAAGCAGAACCCGAGTGGCAAGACTACACCCGAAATAAGTTGACGTATAGCGTCCAAGTTTTGAGGGATAGTAACTCACATCAAAGATGGCAGTCAACCTGCAGCCCGCAGGTAGGGGTTTTACCATGATATCGTGCATAAGCTACCATTTAGGTGAGTTCAGGGTTGCGTAAACGAGCAGCAGCTTGACACGTACATCATCCACAATGTGACCATTGGTTTGGAAGTCGGCAGGATAGATCACTTCATCAAATCCATCCGCTTCATCTCCGTCCTTGTCCTTCGTTTGCCCGCCGTGTCCCGAGTCTCATGTGCCATGACAGATGAGAATGTTTCATAATAACTGCATGGACGAGAAAACTTACAATGGAAGAATAGGGAATCGTTGGGACGGGCATCGCGAACAAGCCAACGCATTGCTTCGATCTTTGAGAAGATGATATCCCCTTTAGGAGGGATAACGGAATTGCACGAGACCACCTACAATATTGGCACCAGTGGGCTTTTGCCTTGGATTCGCAGCGTCGTCGGTGAGCATGACAATATCCTCTTCCTTGTAATGGAATTGAGCTGAATTCTGTTTCAGTAACGGTCTCATGTTGTAAGGATCCGTGCTCACAAATTAGGAAACGCTGAACATTCCGGGCGTCATTGATGCAGCCTTTAAGTTCATTCTGCTGCCTGATATAGTTGATCCCAATCTGCAGCAATATCAATTTGAGATCTCAAACACCGGGAGGTCATATACTCACACAGAGGGCCTTCTTCCGTCCTGTGCATTGGGAATACTGGAAGAAGGGCTGCTGCATTTGGTGATTAGCACCTTCGTACCTCGGACCGTATGCCTGCTGTTGTGTCGGTGGCCTGTGAGGCGCTCCACCTGGGATTCTATGAATTCGTATTCACTTAAACGTCGTGCCTCTTGACTTACCCGGAGGTCCTGGAGGGGGACCATACCCACCATACTGGCCAGGGGGTGGTCCATGGTGCTGTTGGGGTGGTCCTGGAGGTCCCGGGAACCTAGGAGGGATGGGTGGGGGTGGACCACCCGGACTGGGGAAGCCAGGAGTACCACCAGGGGGACCATATCCTTGATTCTGCTGGTGATATTGTTGCCCTGGGTATCCTCGATGATTGATGGGAGGAGGTCCTGGGGGAGGTGGATACTGTCCATAGCTGATTCCCAATCGTCGTGAGAAACAGAACCGCAAATTTCAACGGAAGACAGCTCACCCCGCTGGTGGTGGCCCCGGTGGAGGTCCATACGAGGGTGAATATGAGGGCGCATAACCTTCGTGCTGAGGCGCAGCTGGGAAACCCCTGGTACCAGACAAGGTCAGCGCGAGCTTTTTCGACGTAAATAGGTCTACCGTACGGGGTTGGGAAGCTTGATGGAGAGGATCAAGTCAGCTGAAGCCCGCCATAGGCCCGAGATACCGCGAAGGGGACATACCCAGGATTATCACCCGGCGCATCAAAGCCTCGGTTCCCATATGGTGGCCCGTTGTTCCACATAGTCTCTGCCGTTACTCTTGCACAAGGACAACGATGGGTTTGTGTCTAAAAAGTCCTGGAGCTTTGCGATGGTGGTGGGAGAGAGAAAGATGGGGGAAAGTGGTCGTTGCTGACCTTGGCGATGTGCGCTCTTGAATACGCGCGCTTGCCGTGCCAATTAACCAGGCACCGCCATTCAGTCGCCCTAATTACGTAACGTCATTGCCACGAACAACTTTCTGAAGGCAAAACCCTGCAAAGGGCAAATAACCACTCGATGGTTTTCCTGACTCCCTCACTCCTCTAGGCTTGGTACGAGTATTGGCAGGCCATTCAAGTCCAGACACGGACAGCTCGGAACACGATAAAATATCAATGTCTACAGGCCATATAAGGTCCTGATCACAGCTGGCACAGTCGCACAGCCCGAGTTACTACACTAACACACACTGGCAGAGTTTGCGCAGTCCATAACAAAGCTGGCCAACAAAATTGAAGGAAACGAAAAGAGTGGTCTGAGGGTAAAGTATCCTCTACTGTAGTCTTCTCCTGAGGAGTTTCTCGTGCTCCTCGAAGGGAATGAATTCAATCCGTTTCCAAGTTGTACTCGTCTCAAGGTTATATTTATTTTGAGATTTCGTGTTTCTGGTGGTGCCGGGTTCCAAAGATAATTGGCGATTTTGAACTACAGGCCTGAAGGGCTTGGCGGATTGGAGGATTGATTGTAATCCGCGATGCCGTCGTTGGCTCCCCAGGCCAGATCGCTGGGTCTGTGTACGTGAAAAGCTGGTTTCTGTGGATTCGTCGATGGCATGATGAGGATGATGCCAAAGAAGTCTGGAGAAAATTTCGTTGACCTTTTCGACCATACAGAGCTTCCTCGGACGGATGATGAAGGATGTTGTGGAGTAGCCTTGTTTTCTCCTCCAAACACTTGCTGGCGGAGAGTCGGTGCATAGCTTTGTGACCTGATTCAAGTTGAGGGGGCTACTATCGGGGACGATGGGGATACCACGGCGCTTCTTTCGCCGTGATAAGTTAACCTTGTTTGGTGAACGAATGTTTTTCGAGTTATCGCCTTGACAGGGATTTTTGTCGCATACATCGACCTTTCGCCTTTCGATTCCAGAGGTTCGTGGAGTCGAAGTGGATTGTACAAGGTCATTGTTGATACCATCCCGAGAGATAGACTTCGGTGCAAGGCCGACTAGCAAGGGACCTTGCCTTGGATCTATATGAACATCGGGTGGTTGGGAATAGATTGTTGGTCTGTTTCCCAGATCATGTTCAAGACATGACTTTACGGACCCGCCTTCTCGGGCGTTGACCGCGCGTTTGGGTACCCTTGGTTGTAGCAATCCGTGTCCTCCAATGAAGTTGATTTCGGTATGCACGTCACGCACTCACCGTGACTTCAGTTCAGACCCTTCAGAACCCGAAGGATAGAGATAGAAACCGAGACATGGGTCAATGGCATTCGAACGTTTCCGTTTCTTGGTGACCTGTTGAAGAGCCTCGTGTCAAGCAAGCATGAGAGACGGATTCTACTCACGACATAATCCGGCATATACGTGAAGTTCATCTTCGTATTCTACGAAAGGGTATGTAGAACTCAGACTCGTATTCCACTGCAAACTTGAACCTGGAGAGCAAGAAGCCAAGAGGCCAGGCTTGATGGATCTGGATGCGGCAAAGTTCCTTCAATATTACGTAATCTGACGATCGATATATCTTCTTCCTCCAACCACCACCATCTGGTGTACGGTGTATCGCTCCTCGAGCATCAGAATCGACTGTATCACCGGACTAAATATCTATTACATCTGATTGTTTTCGTTATTAGCCAACAAATATGCGGTTCTCTTCATAGATCTTCTGCCGTAATCAATAGCATCATTGATTCAATCTTCCGGGACCTGCAGTACCAACTTGAAGGTTATCCTTGGGATATTCTTTTCCCCCGGTCATCGACCTTGACTATCAGGATTCCATATTGGCCGTTACTCACACCCGTGAGTCATACAAGTTGAGTGTCTGAGACATCCTCACAGTTGTGGGTGCAATTTCGCCCCCATGTCAGAATCACTGATAGATTGTGATAGGTTCAGATTGACTTCCTCGTCCTAGTCTGATGATCCTCAGACCCATTACCTGCATTGGAAGTACCCAAGGAATTGACAGCCAGAGAACACGTTAACAGGTTTAGGTTATAAACGAGGAGGCTGACTCGCCGATCCGTTCACCTGGCCAGCTCCTTCTCATAAAGTGACATTTTCCTAAGACCAGAGAACCTGTACTTTGTATTCATGGCCAGGAATAACTGCAGTAGAATGTGTCCTGTTCAACGCTTATCAGCAATGGGCACATTCCTGACGGAGCGAGGGCAAGCTCGACCAACATTTGGTTTTATTCATCAGGAAGATGGTCAGGAACACCCACGAAGCATCGCCACCTCGACAAACTTCAGGACCTCCAGAGGTTCACGAGGTCTCAAGAAACACAAATTTGTTGTCCTACACCCTAACTGTCTGAGAGATGCCGCCCAGGAGTGACGAGACGTGAGTTGCCCTCTGATTCACCAGTGTTCTACACTCAGTCTCTCGTCTCTCCGTTCCCATCTGCATACAGGAAGACATATAAGCCCACTTGTTTCCTGCTTTTGTAGCTGTACCTCAGCCATAACCAAAGGAAAATGGTCGCTCTGAACTCTCTCTCCAAGAATACCGCCCTCGCTCTTAGCGGAGCACTCCTGACCGCGATCTCATTCACCGTCGTGAATGGAGAAGCCCAGAAAGACTTCAAGCTCAGCTGCCAGAGTTGGTTCTTGAACGGAACCACCTTCACCGCCTTCTGCAACTCGCCTTCCGGCGGATTCGGTGTACAGAGTTCCCTTGATCTGAACCGCTGCATCGCCAACTTCAATGGGATTCTAGTCTGCGCCCAGAAGTATGTGGTATTTTCGTTTTTTGCACAGAACCCCAGCTGAAATGCCCTCTTGTGTAATTAGTGGTTTCTACTCGCAATCGTGCAGGAATTGTGCAGTCACTCCCCCTCCAGGTTCCGTCCTTTCTTGCGAATGCCAAGAAGTATTCAGTGGCCCGTTCATTCCTGCGTCTTTCGACTTGAGTGAGTGCCTTCATACAATGCACTGGAGTCCCGCTCACAAGTTATGGCACAGATACTTGTGTCAGCGATCTCAATGGCTCCTTAGCGTGCCCGTAGATGCACGACACACCAAATATGGGGCACTTCAGTGATTCTGGAGGCATTTGTTTCGGAGCAGTGAAGGAAGTGGGTTCGTACAATGCTCGCCTAGGAAATACTGTTGTTGGAATATAACAATAAATCGGATTGGACGTTTCGCGAGCACATGTCGGAGCGAATGCCCATTGAAATGCACAGATTCATACATTAGCACGACTAAGATACTTCTATTCTACCCCGATTTCTGAGCTGCAGCCAACTCGCTCTTATACTTCTTCAACTCTTCGACAGCTGCAGCAACCTCTTTATCCACCTCTGGCGACTTTGGTTTCCCCTTCAACTCCCTCACAACCTGTCCCTGCTCAGCAACTTTCTGCTCCCACGTCAACACTTCAGCCGTCTTGGGGGTTGAATCTCCCTGAGCGGCCGCTGCAGCCTTGTCCGCGGCCTTCTTGAGAGCCAACGCCTTTCGTTTCGACATACCAGGAGCAACATGGGTCGCATCGGCATTAGGCTCTGGGGAAGCGGCTCCTCCATCGATCCCACCGAACTTGGTTTTCCAGACATCGGCCATCTTTTCATCAATCTTCTTGAACAGATGTTCTGGCTTTCCGATCTGGTGTCCAGGGAGGATGTCGACGGCGATCACGTCGGGTACCGTCCTGGCGGGCGCGTTCAATTGAGCCAATATGCTATCGGAAGTCGCGGGCATGAAGGGATGAATAAGAGCAGAGAGGATATAAATAAGGTTGATGGCGCGTGAGATGACTTGGGCACATCGTTGTGGGTTTTCGGTCATAAGGGTTTTGTTCAGACCGGAAGACTGGAGGTACAAGTTTCCTCGGGCGGAGATATGCATAACGATTTGGAGACCGAGTCGGAGCTTAACAGCTTCCAAAGCATCGATGTACTCTTTGAGGAGGTTGTTCACATCTGTAATGAACTCGGCATCCACGGGATCATTGGGGGACAACGGTCCAGGAGCGTCGCCAGCATCTGGGACGACACCACCGTAGTTTGCCGATACGAATTTAAGCGCGCGATTGACGAAATTACCAAAGCTAAAGTTGAAAGATCAGTATTCCGTTCGCCGATACGATAAATGACCAACTTATTAAGAAGGACGTTGTTGTTCGCGGCAATCTACTCGCGGAAGTGATCAGCAAGTATGACGGAAAGAGAATATCAGACTCACACATTCCGCCCACGAGAACATGGCATCCGCAGTTTCTGGTCTCGTTGAAATGAGATAATATCTCCAAACTGAAGTTGGAATCCCCGTCTCTCTTGCAGAAGGGCCAAACACGCCCCTATTCTTGCTCTTCGAGAATTTACCCCCTTCGTAGTTCAGATATTCTACCGAATAGTGCATAAAGTGAGTTTGTGGTAAGAAGTCAAAACATGAGCGACACGCACCCGTTGTGGACAAGTGATGCAGCGTCGTCCAACTTCGGCCATCCCCGATTTGTACAGAAGGAAAGAATATTGTGTGGAAATAAACGTTGTCCTTGCCCATGAATTGGTACAACCTAACGTTGTCGTGATCGAACCACCATTGTTTCCAATCCTTGGTATAGTTGGCAGTGATACTAACGTAACCTATGCACGCCTCAAACTTGGCTTCGCTTGAGCACGAATCCAGAGAAAAGTTGGAGAAATAGAACGTACCCAGACATCTGAACAGCGATTGCGTGAGCAGAGCATTAAAATCAGTAAATGAGACACTTACATAGGACCTTGCCCCTCATCCCTTGATCGTCTTCTCCCTCAGGAATTGGAACGGGTACACCCCATGTGAGATCTCTCGTGACAGGACTCGGTCGGAGTCCACCCTTCAACCTCGCATCCACGAGTTCTCCATCGGCATTAATGACGGAGTTGGGTGACCATTTCCCTTCTTTCCATGACTTCTTGATCCACTTTTCTGTTTCTGTTTGAAGCGAATCGAGCTTGATATACATGTGCCCAGATTCTTTCGCAATCACTTTATGCGTCCGATCAATGAGACAACGTGGGTTGATGAGCTCGATCGCATCTAGTGTTCTACTACATGAATCGCATTGATCTCCGCGAGCATCCTGACGAAGATAAGGTGGGTCGGTTGACCAGAAGTGTCAAAGGTTCAACTCACATCTGCTCCACAGTGAGGGCAAGTACCCTCAACGAATCGGTCAGCAAGGAACCTGAATGAACAGAGGTAAGCGAGGGGAATCAATGTGTTCAAACTGTCAACTACATACTTTACACAGTCTTGGCAGTAAGTTTGCTCTTTCGTCTGCTTCTCAAGGTATCCATTCTTGCCTAAATTGAGGTATATCTCCTGGGCAATCCTGATTCGAGTCTCAATATAAAGGCCTCCAGGAAGAGAATGCGTCGTACTCGGAATGCAGAGGTGTTGAGGTCCTCCCGAAATAATCGAACCTAAGCGACGTCAGCCCGGATAACACGAATCTCCTCGTGCACACGACATACCCAATATCAAACCATTTATATGTCTCCACATGCGTGACGTTATACTTGTCGCAGAGTTGTCGTGGTGTAAGCTTTTCTTTGAGAGCCTGGGTCTCAGTTGCCGTTCCATACTCATCCGTACCACAGATATACAGAGTTCTCCGATTTCTCGTCCCTGCCGAAGGTTCGATCAAACTTCTCCATCAAAATGACGTTGTCCTTACGGTTGTATCTGTGGACGCGATGAGACCAGACAACGAGATAGTAAAGTATCAAGACTCACCGAGCAAAGACGTCTGCACTCAGTGTACTCCCGATGATGTTCCCTGGTCCACAGCGACGTTAAGAGTCGCTGAGACCACAAGGAACCAACACAACTCACCAAGATGGGGGACATTATTACAGTAGGGAAGGGCAGAGGTAATCAAGACATTCCTTTCTCCGTCTCTCGGCAAGCTAAGAAGAGCACGCCATTAATCCTAGGATCCTCTCAAGAGTCCAACTCGCGTACATGTTTTCTCCGGCTTTTGGTACATTGCGGAGGAGTCCCTCGGCTTCTCGGATCTTCTGAGCCATGGTAAAGAGTTTTCTAGAGGACGACCGAATATGATACAGAGATAATAGACGACTTGGGGTGAGGGGATGCAGAGTGAACGTGTGTCGCAATCGATTCCTCTGCTCTTGCAAGCAGGCGCCTTTTTCAGATCTGACTCCGATTAAGCTTCTGTCCCTGACCGCCGGTCTCAGTGTATCTTCGGGTGGTGCGAAGGATAATGTGACCTACTCTTTCCAGGTATTATTGACAAAAAACCAGGAGTAGGGTTTAAAATTGGAAGAATCTGCGATGTAGAGTTCACTCCAAGTTCACTCTGCTGTTGACGACCGAGAGCTCGAAAATGGGAGAAAGCAAATGAGCCTCGGCCAAGTCGGGGATCGTCCCCCACAATCTAAGCGCCGGAGTCCCGCATAATTGAGAGCAGCAGAATTGGTTCATCTGAATACATCGGATACTTTGGTCACCGAATTGACACAGTAAAAGTAACTCCAGTCATTGAATTAAGATGCTATCAGCATACAGACACGATCGTTGGTGATCTGCCATAACGATACTGATGTCACGGCGATGCCGATGAGTTACCACTGGCATTGTCAGTGGTAGTACGAGTGCCCGGTAACCCACAATAATTCTACCGTCTAGAGATAAAATAACGTTCCATACAAGATACCCAGACAAGCTTTCAAATTTTCCAGAAGAGTCAAAGCCAATTACTATGAAACCCATTAGTCTCTCGTTATTCATCACAATCTCTGGTCATAATTTTAACTTGGTGGGCTCAGAGAACGAACCTCTTAGAATGCATTCGTCCTATACGTCCAGGGTATAAAGTCCCTCAAGGTTCGACCTGGAGGAAAGTACCAGAGACGGCCAGGGAACTATCAAAACACACAAGTTCAGATATCGTCACACAGCAGGTAGATCTCATTTTTATAGCATCTGCAAGGGTAAAATATGAGAACATTTCTGATCACCGAACAGTGGAAGGCTTACTATTCGCAATCAATATATCCTACAATCCACAATCACCATGATAAAGTAGATGGAGAAGCCAAAGAAACACCAGGCCCAGATCCTAAATTGTTGTCTTTCCCATCATTGGGCCGAGTTTGCAAAAGATCGCGACTCCTTAACAGACGCTCCTTCGGGTGTACTGTAAGAACAATGATGGCTTCACATACTGGCACACTGATAATGATAGCCTCCAACGGACGTGGTCAGGATAAAACCAAATCCGGTGGAACTTCGGCGTATTCATGTCGCCAGCCACAGACGCGTTGCGGGGTTCGAATAACAACAACGCGATCACGTGCACAGTTTCGGCAGGAGACGCCGAACGAAACACCACACGAGAGTTGTCGTAGGGAGGACGATGGGAGAAAGCAATCCATGTGATAGCGAGTTCGAAAGCGACCTATAGATACAACAAGAAATGGAGCGCGAATCGAGAACCAGGAAACCCACATAGTAGCAAGCAGTCAGAGCAATACAAAACCAGGGTCGCTGACGAGTATGTCCAAATCGTTAGTCCAAGATGTTCAACAAAAACCTCGGTCGACGCCACCTCAAAGGGGGACCTTTTCCTTCAAGAACTTGACCTGTGCGTCGAGTGCCTCCTTATGGCACACATTCCCAGGATATAGGTCGAAGTGGCCTGTTGATCAATAGTATGAACGTATAATCCAGAATAAACTTGAATATAGTGATATAACTTACCCCCCTCAAGCTTCACAAGAGTGGCATTTGGGGCTTCGTTTGTGACTTTGTTCGCACCCTGAATGTAGCACAAATTATCGCTCCTCATTGCGACCACCAACAGGGGGCAATTGATATTCTTCGCCGAGAGGTGGGGTTGATACCAAGGAAGCTCAAAGAAGCTAGAAGCAGAGACCTATAAGATGCAATGAGTTTCAATAAGGCTTTTCTCCAGTGGGAATGAGAATCACCTCATTCGGATAATCACTACGTGAGAAATGTTCAGCGCCTGAAATGAGTATTCCGCAGAGGCAGAGACGACTCACCTCTGCTCTTTGACAATAGAGGCCATTCCGGACTTGGAACCAGGGGGTGTGAGTATGCCAACCTCTCCTGGAAGTGCAGTTGCTGGGATATACACAGGCGAAAGGCCGATGGTCTGCTTCAGCATATCCAGAATTGCGTAACCCAGAGTCTTCAAAAAAGGAAGTTCAAAACTGGGTCCCACGCCAATGCCTGTCCAGGGGCATTGTGCAATGGCGGTGCAAATGTTGAGGTTCGCCTTGTTGGGTTTCAGTCTACGTTCTGGACGAGATACCGTATGAGACTCACCTCCGAGGCTAGGGTGATTGCATGGCCGCCTAAACGACAAGGCAACGTGAGCTGCATAACAAATGAAGCATCAGGGCATGAAGTACCAGAAAAACTAGACCCCCAGAGAATAACGCGCTGTGGGTCAAACTCGGGCTGTTGCCTACAATACTTGACGACAGTCCTGTAATCGTCCAATTGCTCCGACACGTAGACGGAATGACGAGGCTTGCCACCTAGAAAAATCGGAAATATCGGTCAATAGTAATTAGTGGCCCATCGATGCTGGGGAATAGGATATTACCCGAAGCACCCCATCGTCGGTAATCAAAGACGATGCAAGCATACCCCTCGGTTGCAAATGCCTCGGCATACTCTGTTAAGCCCATGCGCTTGTTCGCACTGAAACCATGAGCCCTGCAACAGGAGGATAAGAAGACCCTCATTTGGCCATGAATTCATATTCATACATGATAATGACAGGCAAGGGGCCTGATTGTTGTGCAGGAAGGAACCGCCAAAGATCCAATGCCCATTCTGGGGTGATAGAAGGGATGGTGATTGTGGACTTGGAGAACATCGTCTGCTGCGTTGTGTCCGTTGCCATAGGGGCTACGCGCAGTGCCAATGCAAGGTATGCAACTGAACGCTGTGAGCGTTTGGGGCAAGATCGTTTCGCGCAGTGGCACAGGCCTGAGCGGGGCCCCGGCGCTC
>JANAWD010000497.1:0-31957 GCA_027627245.1 Meripilus lineatus | reverse complement strand
GGTGGAGGCGGGGGCGGGGGTGGGGGTGCCCATGCCGGTAGCACACTGAAACCCTCAATATCGAAAGCTCCAGGTGTAAGTTAGAACGACTCACTTGTTAATGTCCATACTAATGCGATTATCTCTCTCAGAGCCCGTTAAACTAGTTTTCCTGCTACTTCCAGAACTTCCAGCACACGAGGAAGAGGTCTCTGCGCTCATAGCTGGATGGCGTAGGCAAGTCAACCGGTGCACTTGCTCAGGGATTATTTGTTTGAACACTCACCTAGGGTTACCAGTTGTATATAAGGGTGAGGAATAAACGAATGGTTGACGCGTTGGGATTCGCGTTGAGAGAGACGGCGGACGGCGATGTTGGCGAGGACGAAGACAGACGCTGAAAGGTCGACTGGGTATCTCACGGACACTGTCAACAGTCGTACCGACGCTGCTGAACCGAGCGCCCGACATGAGCTCGCTGTCTCAGAAGTTATCGAACGCATTTCGATATTTTTACGACTACTTCTACTGTTCTGGTATATTACAAATACTTAGAATGTCGTGTCCCTCTCAAATGATGACACTGAGGTCACGCTACCGCGTTCTGTGATAAATACATCATCCCAGGACACTGAGGTCACGCTACCGCGTTCTGTGATAAATACATCATCCCAGGTCCGATCACGCACACATGGCTTCACCGGTATTTGCCGTCCTAACCCTAACCCAACACGGGCGCCTTTCCGATTTGGTCAGGAGAGGCCGGTCCCGTGCGTGCTTGCCATCGCCGTCAATTCAAGTTCCAATGCTCGTGGCTTCCTCAGTGTGGGTATTGATTACGTAATGAGATCAGATCCTCAATTGGCAGTATCGCTTCCGGAAATTGGTGTCATATTTCTGCAGGTGCTGAGTCGGTTTCTTCTCAAGCTCTTCAACCAATACCGATCTTTACAACTTCTTAGACTTGCTTTCGTTGCTCTGATCTATCTATATCTTGATGTCTAGAGGAAACAATCGTGGAGGCCGCGGTGGTCGCGGTGGTCGTGGCCGTGGAGGATGGGGATGGGGTAATGGTCGTGGAAGAGGGAGCCCATTTGAACTCAGAGGAGGCCCAAGCAGGGGTCGTGGAAGGGGCGGGTATATTCCCATGGGCGAAATAGATGAACCAATTCAGTTGTGGCCGGGTTTGTTATCATACTTGCTGAGCTCCGTGAGGTTTTGACATGAACCCACAGGCAATAACGGATTTTCCTCTTCCAGAGGTCGAGGTCGTGGAGGCCAAACATATCAACAAAGCCCATTTGGTGGTGGTTCACCGCGTCGAGGGACTGATAGCCCCCGAGGAAGGGGTAGGGGTACCCCCCGATACACACCCATCCCTGACGATATAGAAGGCCTCCCCGAGGTCGATAGACCGTTCAGAGGGGGGGCCGATCGTGGCTTTGGTCGTGGGCGCGGACGTGGAAACTCAAACTCTCAACTACGCGCTGGAGCACCACTCTCTAAAGTGTGGTATGCCGATCGGCCTCTGCTTCGACCGATCGAGTTTGTACGATCAGTCCATACGGCCACTTTATTCCAGGAAGAAGAGGAGATTCTCCGACCTGTAGTCGAAGACGTCGGTACGTCGTTGGGTGAATTCCGTATTGCATATCGCTAACCCGGTTGCAGACGATAATGAACGGAGTCATGTTCCAACAGCTGACAGAGTCACTCGCGTTTTCAGTGGAGATGCTGGCTCAGAGAACGACGAAGATATTGAAGAAATTGATTTTGCCGACATCGGGCGTATACAGGCCGCTGTCGATGCAGCAGCGATGGAGCCCGGCCCCTCCGAAGAAGCCGCCATCTCATATATTGAAGAGAAATTCACCGGATTCTACATTGATACCACCCCGGATACCGTACCAGACGACAAAGCGTATACTTCGCAGAAGCCTATGCTGGAAGATGACGATGAGATAATCGTGTATAACGCCCCAAATCCTCGTGCGGGGCCTCCCTCCCCCTTGAAGGAACCGTTACAACCAATGGAGAAGCTTGAGCTTGAACATGCTGGTATGGCAAATCCAGCAGACGCTCACAATGCCACAAATCTCGTATCACCCCTTCCTTCTGATCCTCTCACAGGTGAGACCGATATGGTGCTCACTGTTGAATCCTCTCAAACGATTCCTTTACCAGCGCCAAGCTCAGAAATACCCGTGGTTCCGTCTGCCCCTCCTGCGGAAACGCCAACCCATATCACATCGTTGGTTGATTATGCAATCCCTTCATCACCTAAACAGACCCACGGTGGATCTTTGGTTGAAGAAACACCTGCACCCTCACATCCGGAGTCCGATGTCCCACCCGTATCATCTTTCGAGAATGTCACATTCAACCTTTTGGCTCAAGCACACAAGCCCTACCAGAGAAGGGTCCACCCAGTCACAACGCCTCGTTCGTTGCTACGAAATCGTACACGTACCAAGCGGAAGAGGAAGAGTTTTGCTGCGCTGGGTGCTTTGATATCCGAAGCGCACTTACGGGACGAGGCCGGTAGGGAGATTGATCCTAGGCGGAATGAACAGAGGCGAGGCGATTCAGATGTTGATTGGGGAGATGAAACCTCGGATGAGGATGAAGGTGGACTGGTTGGCGGTGTGGATAGGCTGGACAAAGGAAAGCAGAGAGCCAAAGATGAAATCGACCTGGCAGAGGTCACAGATGGTGTTGATGGGATGGTTGTTGATGATGACTACGATGTTGCTGCCATGAAGAGTTTTGTACAGAGTATGGGAGTGGATGGATCGAAGTATATGACGATGGACGACATCGCCGATGAGGAAAGGATGCTGAAGGAAGACTTGGAAGATGAAAATGGTGACGATGACCACAGCGAAGGATCTGAAGACGAGTCGAGCGATGAGGCGGAGACAGCAGAGGACGGGTTCCAGGCTGGTCTGCAGAAAATTCGTTCGCGGGCGAAGGGTAAGGGTAAGGCTCGGAATGACGATGAGGATCTCGACGACGACTACATGCAACTTCATCTGGCAGAAGATTGGGACGATGGTAGTGATCATGAGGACCTTATTGCCGAGATCCAGGTACGCATTGACATGATCGTGACATCACCTATGTATTCATCCATGTTGTCAAGGCTCTCGTGGATGAGAATGCCGACATCTTATCTTCAAAGAATCGTAAGCAAAAGAAGGCTCTGTTCAGAGCTCTCAGAACGGAACCACGGGACCTTGACGAGTATGAGACGATGCTGGGCACTCCCTCAAGTACGTTACCGCACTATGTGTGATCTTTGATGTTGAGAGCCAAGCTAAATCAACCTATAATAGAACGAAAGAGAGCCGAGGACATACCCCTTGAGCTAAGAGGCCAGTGGGAGAAGGATCGACAAAAGAAGGCGGACAATAAGATGAAGAGGAACCTTGAACGTCAAAGAATCGCATCCGATCCAGCATTGTCAAAGAAAGACCGCAAGAAAGCATTGAGGAAAAGAATCCGGGCGATGCGGGATGAAGAAGAGGAGGAAGTGGATGGGACTTCAAATCGAACCCCAGACCTTGTCTCGGTGGAACGGGAGATACGCCTGTTCGTAGAGGACGTGAACGCAAGAGAGCTGGCATTCCCGCCCTACGCAAAATCTTCCCGAGCGAAAATTCACGAGATAGCCCTTTCCTATAGACTCAAGAGTATGAGCCGAGGAGATGGGAAAGATCGATACATAACCTTGACGAAGACAACCAAAAGCGGCATTGGGATCGACCAAAAGAGAATCAACAGCATACTACGAACGGGTGTTGGACGCTGGGATTCTGATCTCAGGAAGGGGAAAGGCAAGAAGGATACATCTCTTGCTAAGCATCGAGAAGGAGACGAGGTAGGAAAGGTAAGCATCCGTTACTGGAATCATTGACTGAGATCTAATGTTGCTGTGGTAGTCCGCTCCCAAGATTGGTGAGACGAATGTTGGCTTCCAGATGTTGGCTGCTATGGGCTGGTCTGAGGGAGACCGGATTGGGTTAAGTGGGGGACTTGATGCACCACTCAAAGCTATCATGAAAAAGTCAAAACTTGGACTCGGCGCATTGTGATCATTGTGGTCTGTTGTACATGTGCAGTTGTATGTCGTGGTAGGACGAAATAATCACAAGTCCGAGTCGTGCCGGAGGTTAATGTTAATGAGTGCCATACAGAGAGATAAGATAAGATCGTGTGATGAGGTTCGCCTCAACAATCGCAAGCCCAGAGAGGCGCGTGGGCCACCCACTGGTCTCTGCAACCTCCACTTTTTGTTGTAAACATATAGGGCGACCTGAGAGATACTTAATGGCTTCAGTTATGAGACGTTCTACTGTGATGCCTTCTATGCCTACTCCCCACGTGAAACCTGTCATCACAATGGAGGAATGGGAGGCTAAAGCTCCATTGGGTGAGGTGGAACTTCGTAGTGTAAATCTCGTAAAGGCCGCGAATGAAAAGACCCCCCTACCCTCCAAGGTGCGTACGCTGATTCAACCTAGACCGGCTCATAGTAATCCTTTCTCAAGTTCAGCACGGAAGAGGGTCCTTCGCGTCCTTCCTCTCCTGCGATCCGAAACCCCAAACATCCCATCTCCCGGCCGTCAACACCAGCGATTGCTGGGGGCCCGTCTTCTCTCTCACAGTCATCTCATGCACTGCATCCCAAGAATCCGATTCAGACACCCCAACAATTCTATGACTGGTTTGCGTTGATTGACCGCTCCGTCGCCCACAGCCAGGAGGCTCATTTCAGGGACCACCTTGCCACAGTAGCGGAACATCTCGAAACGTGTCACAAGCTATTGGAGCGTATCGAACGGGTTGATTCGGAGTTGGAGGGTATGTTGGAAGGGTGGAGAAGCGTGGAAGAGGGAGGAAAGAGCTTGAAGGATGCATGTGAAGAGTTACTCGAGGAGAAGGTGAGTGTAATAAGAGTATGCAACTGCTTGTATCAATGTGTGAATCTTTTTCGATACAAGGACAATCTGCTGAGTATGACGGAGTCGATTGGAGAACGTCTGGAATACTTCCAAGAGCTGGAGCATGCGACACGGATGTTGAATCATCCTGGAGAATCCCTTGTGCTACAGACTGACTTCTTGTACATGGCGGAGCGTGTGGACGTTTGCATCGACTTTCTTAAGGCCCACGTATGTCTCAACTTTGTGTTACCTCACTCTGTGTGAGCACTCACCAAGCGACCAACTTTAGAGGCACTTCCGCGAGGCGGACATATATCTTCTGCGGTTTCAACAATGTATGACACGTGCGATGACCTTGGTGAAGATGTACTTTGTTGGATCATTACGTGCCCTAACGGCAGACATAGCTCGGAGAATGTCAGAGAAAGTACGCCATTTCCCAGTTCTCCGTCTTAGAACCTAACCAAATTGCAATAGGATGTATCCTCGACAGCTCAAAATCATCTTCTCTACACACGATTCACCAGCGCTTCTGCTCAATTGGCACCTCTGATTGGAGAATTGGAACGTCGGGTTCAGAACCATCCTGAGGAGCTTACAACGCTACTTTCAGAGTGTCACACGGCGTATTTTAGCTCTAGGAAGGCATTGCTTGTCGGACGCCTGACTGAAGAAATCAAGGGACTTGACCCTGCTAGAACAGAGCTTGTTGAGCTTGTAGGCATTTATCACTATTTCCAGGAACGCAGATTCTTAACTTCATCATAGACCCGTGCAGGCTGCAGCTACTTGAAGCAGCTTTGTACTGACGAATTTGATCTGTTCAGGGCATTTTTCAACTCAGGCGAAACTCAACTATAGTAAGTTCCTCCTTCGACTTCTACATCGTTATCCTGAAACGGTTGCGTTCTTTCAGCCAATACCTCGAGAACCTGTGCGATTATCTATACGACGACTTGCGCCCTAGAATTCTTCATGAACCTCGACTCACCGCCCTTTGTGAGGTTTGCACAGTCCTACAAGCTCTAATGGTCCTCGGTGTTCCAGATATTGACGACTCATCCTCGGATGACGATGATGATGGCGTTGATGTCCTCAACTTGGATATTGATAAACCTCGACCTCCGAAACGAGGGTTGAGAACCCTGCACATCAGCCACCTCCTTCAGATGGTCTTACAGGACGCACAAACTAGGCTGTTCTTCAAAGCTCAAGCGGTAATCCAATCTGACATCCGGTATTACGTGTCAAAACCAGACGACCTAGCATATCCCGAAAAACTTGTCGGTTAGTATATATGAGGTCTGATGCTTACACTGGTGGCTGAGTCGAGATGTCTAGCTGCTCGCAAACCCGTGTCCGAATTCAGCATTAAGGAGAAGGAAAGCGTGAGCCAACTGTTTCATCTAAAGTCATTGGATAGACAGGAGACATGGTATCCAACTCTTCGCAAGACCGTTTGGGTGCTGTCACAGCTTCATGACTTTGTCAAGGTTTGGGACCAGATTTGTTTTTGACTCGGAGTGTGGCTCACGTTCCGAAGCCAGCGATCTTCGACGACATCGCCCAAGAAGCTGTAAACCTGTGTCGGCAAACACTAGTGTCAGCGGCCGAAAATGTCAAATCCAGAAACCCGCCCTCATCCTTCCTCGATGGGCAGCTCTTCCTTGTCCGGCATTTACTTATTCTCAAGGAGATGACAACCAACCTGGATCTGTCAGAACGCGATGCCGATCGCAAAGTCGATTTTGGTGGTGTTACAGGTAAGCATGGAGGCTTTTGAATTTGTATTTTTTCTAAGATGTCCCAGATACGCTCGCATCAATGCTGGGAAAGACGACTTCGCTATTGCCAAGCGCACTTTTCGCCTCCCTTGGAATGCCAAGAGAGGAAAACATGACAGATGTCAAACATGTCCGCCACTTTTCTAGCTTCTTTTATCCTTCGTTGGCTGACTCCTCGGATACAGGGCATTGACCATGATCTGAAGAAGGCATGTGAAGATGTCATCTCGAACTCTGCGGACGCACCCTGCAAACCCCTGCGTTCCTGGTTGGAGCGCGTTTCTACATTCGCAGCTTCCGTGGCAAGTTCGAAGCCCTCCGATCAGAAGCCAACGCTTTCGTCACAACCTTGGGCATCCGAACCTGCAATCGAAGCTAGCTACACTGCTTTTCAGGAGTCCTGCCAGCGAGATTTACACGCCACAGTCACTCGACTGAAACTTTACTTAGAAGATGACCGGACTGTCAACGTCCTTCTGAAGCACGTTCAGGAAAGGATATTGGACGAGTATCGTGAATTTAGGGAGGTCGTTTTGGAAGCTTACGCGTATGGAAGTTCCATCCGAAATGCGATTGGGAGCGAAGAAACTGTTCGAGTGATCCTGTTGACCATCTGCGATGGTGATTATCGAGAAGACGGGGAAGGGGGCCCTAGCTAAGTCCCCGCCACCAATATTCCTGGATGGATGATCTGTATATAGACGCAGTACGGACACATACTAGAGAAATCGATGGATAGTCCCGAGGTTCAGGCTCCGAGCCCCGTCTGCCTGCACAAGCCCCAGAATCCCTACCATCTGTGAATAGAGAGCAAACCGTGATAGATATCCGTATTCCTTGGACCCTGCCCGATATCAAAGAACCCCCGCAACCAACGTGTACAAACGTCGTCAATGAGACCGTGGCGTATTATGCAACAACTGAAAGCATGCTCCTGCGGCCATACCATCTCAAATGGTAGGGATACATTGACAGGATTGTGAATGCTGGAATTTCGCGCCAATCCAATCTTCAAACCCTACCAAACCAAGTCAGATTCCTGAAACGTTGAGAACCACAACAACGAATTGACTTACGTTCTTCGTGTATCTGAACATCTACATTTGCATGATTACAGGCATATCGAACGTTATCGAATGCGAATGCTGCTTCTTCGGTTCCAGTGCCCGGAAGACGGGGGTCAAGAAAGACGTCAAGTGTTCGCAGTTTGCATTGTCCGCCGGCATGCCCGAAACTGCGACTCAGGCAAAGGAAGAGCGCCCCGATGGCAGGGTCCCAGCTGATATCTGTTTCGGATAGCTTTAGGAAGATGGTCAAAGTCTCTAGGGATGATGGTAGCTTCCAATGTGAAAGCCAATCACTGTCGCCGGACACTGGCCCAATGGCTATGTCTCGGACGGGGAGGGGTGTTGATACTTCCGCTGCGCCACACCCAAGGCCGACCATACTAAATGGCGGCATGTCAGAGACGTGGCGAAGGTGGAGGGGCGGAAGGAACGGTGCAGATGTGATACCGCATGAGGCGCTGTGTAGTCTGACGACCTCCATCTCGGGCGATTGGAAACGGTAATGTGTTGCGAGGAATGGCTCCCCTTGAATTGCAAGTTCGTGAAGGCGGTTGATGAGAAAATTATCTGTTACCGTTCCGCCTTTCTTCGAAGTCTGGTGGCATGCGGAAGGCTCTGACCAAAAGTCAGCGGAAAGCAGTAAAGGGCAGAAGGACAGTATGCTGTAGACATCGGCAAATGACTTCTCCTGCCACTGAACTCGGGTATTCCGCCGCTTGGGAGGGTGTGTGTCGAACACAATGAGATTTTTTACCAGTCCGGCTAGACAGCTGGAATTCTGGACTGTTCGAGCGAAATGATGAAGTTGTGAATGGGATGTGAGAATCGGAGAGCAGTAGAGAACCTCCGTTCCGATAGAGTACCACGTCCGACAAACGAGGATTGCGCGGAATAATGTGATACGCAGAGTACGCCTAAGGGCCAGGTACCCTTTCAGCGACCCTTTCTTGTGCCCAGTACATCCCGTACCGATGCCGTCGTCCTCGTGGCATATCTGAATGGCGTCGGGCGTGAGGAGACGTAAAATCTTGCGAATCAGTTCCTCTGGCATCTTCATCGCTGTAGAGGCTGTCGATGCTTGTGCAACGCCATTACTGGCTTTCGTAGAGCGAGTGAGGAACCTTAAACGGAGAGACATGGTCGTCAGAAAGTTGGATGGGGTCAGCGTCAATTGCTTGACGTGTGAGCACTGGTGGCAGTCCTAAGGACCCTTCTGGAGACATGCCGAACTATGTTCCAATTGACAATCTCATAAGCTGCGGCTTCTGTGTCAAATGATTCACTGCTCAAAGATAGTACTGTCCATACCAAAGTAAGTGAGGTAACCAGAAGTGATTTCATATAAGAACAGGGAACCTAAAAGGGAGAAGTAAGTTCAGAGCTTCGGGTGAAATTGACATTACCAAGTGAGCAACGAACTCTTTACGAACCTTTGGGTGTCTTCCTAGTGTGGGTCAACTTTAGAGATGGGGACGACTTCGTGGGTGAGTTGTCGCGGAGCCAAAGTGAGCGTGAGAATCTAATCAGTCCAGCGTCTCACGACGGAATCTAGTATCCGCACGTAAAATGGCTTCAATCATCCTTCAAGGTCAACTATAACAGTTGGTGTCGAAGATTTACTGGATCTGCCGGTTATCGAGCAAATTGTTGGCTTCCCAGGACGTTTGGCATACCACATTGCCAATATCCCGCGGTGTTGCCAAAGGGTATGATACCACGCCCACAGCAACGGTGTACGTAGCACCAATTATCGCCACTTCTATGATACACGTATATATACGTACAGTGACAGCTCTAACGTGAATGTTCGAAAATTTTGCGCGGGAGTATGTAAGCTCACATCCAATTACACCTTCCAAATATGGGTGTGGTTACGTAACCACCTGCGTCTTTCGCGCGCTCCTGAAGTCAACCGTGAACCCAAACATACTGCACACGCGACGATAACAACGACCGACTTTCTGACTGCAATACTCGCTCACCATGTTTGAACCTGTAAGAGGCGGAACGAGAGGCGGGCAAGCAGAGTTCAAATGGTCGGACGTCTCAGCTGATAAAGATCGTGAGGTGAAGTCATGAAGCTCCCATTTCCCTGAGGCCGGGACTCACAACAACTCCGTTTGCGACAGAATTACCTTGGTCATAGTATCAATGCGCCTACTGGAAGGTGGCAAAAGAATAAGGATGTTCACTGGTATTCTAGGGACAACAATGACGATGAAGAAGAAAGACGAGCTGAGATTAGAAAGATCAAGGAGGTTGAGGCTGAAGCGCTTTCAGCTGCTCTGTGAGTACAGTGTCGGTGTGCTTACCCCAATGGTACTGAATCCCTTATTTTTTTCAGTGGGTTTGCGCCTAGTAAGACCGGAAGTTCCACCACAACAGCCGGTGCAGCGACAGGTGCTAATGCTGTTGCGGTCCCGCCAAGTAGTAATTCAGATGCTCAGAGGGCTCTTGAAAAAGAGGAGAAGAAACGTCGCAAAGCCGAAAAGAAGGAGGCGAAAAGATTGAAGAAAGAGCAGAGAAGAGCAGAACGTGGACGATCGAGGTCGGCGTCACCTTCACGACCTAGAGACGAAGACGACCGAAGTCATCGAAGACACTACAATGACCGCTCCCGCTCCCGGTCACCTCGAAGAAGAGATGGTGAAGGGCCATCCCGAAGTCGAAATTCATTAAGAAACAGGAGCCGATCAAGAACCCCACAAAGAACCCCGCCTCATCGAGCAGACTATGATGATTCGGAACGGGAGAGGGAAAGAGAAAGGGATAGACGGCGCTGGGATGAAAATTCCCGCCGTCAGGTCCCAGGGAATCCAAGATGGGGAAGAACATGAGACTTGTACATCTTTGTAAGCATTCGTCCCCAACGCAAGCTCATGACCTCTCTACCTTCCACCGGTCACAGCTGATATATGGTGGATATTCAGACCCTTTGTATTTGTCCTTCTTGGACTTTGACCAGTAATGCGTTTTTGCCCAAACATGCGAGTTTGGATGTCTCAGGATAATAATTGTGACGTTAGTCCTTTCCACAATTTGCACCACACCACCTCGAACGCAGGATTGTGCCTGTTGACGACCAGGCGGGATTTTAGCATGCCCTTAGCTTTCGATACCATCTCGGCAAAGTTGCAAGGATTCTCTTTGGAAAGGTTGCTGAGTATTTCACATAGTTTCACAGTAACAAGTCGGCACCGAGAGCTTATTAGTTTGCGCCACCCCGACATCGGAGTCGTCGTCAACCTTCCCCAGTCCAACCCCAGCAAACGAACCAACGTTATTCGTCCCTCTAGCTACCCGAGGTTAGTGAACAGCCTATGCCATTGTCCAGGGTACTTCTTCAGCCTGTGATTGGGCTCGATGCTTCCCATCCAGAACATGAATGGACCCTATGGATTGAAATCAAGTCGCTTTCCTGTCCGGGCCCTGCCATTTTTGAGTTCTCCACGCAATCTACCCATTTTTGCCATGTGTCGGGATGTTGCTGACCATGTCGGTCTAGCGCCATCAGTTACAGCGACCTGTGGCACTTCCTTTCTGACACCGCTCTTTCCCAACATGGTGCCTGATGTCCACTGCCCCCACACTGGAGTGACTGGACTTGAAGCCTCTCGTAAGTCGCCGGAGTCCCTGCAGGGAACATGCAACTGCCAGTGAAGGCGAAGATAATCATGGAACGCTTCCCTGCTGACACAAGATCCGCGTTGTGCTGGCTTCCACTTCTAGCCCGTGTATCTGGAGTGTCTGCTCAACGGCGGACAATGGGAATTGAATCGTCGATCCACGTGGGTAGGCTGCTCATTGAAGATGTTTATACCTTTGCTTTGTTATGACGAACCTTCAATGAGAACAAGGGAATGGCGTTTTCCAGGACACAACGAGGTTCTGCCGTAAGACCTCTATTGTGGTTCTGGCTCTCCTAAGAGCGGATATCAGGAGATGGAGTAATCCCTGTGTCTTGAATAGCATGCCGTTGAGAAACAAAAGAATGGACCCTCCTCATGACAATGAAGCTCCTTTGTTGGAGACCAACGTCGAAGACAGAAGGGTTCTGGATATCCTGATGCGGCCAAGCCTGGGACATAATTGGCACGCGAGGACATCTCTTTCCAGGGTGTGGGATGACGGGATACGGTGTGAAATGTTTTTCCCGAAGTATGACCGTGTTAGTCGCCCTTATGTCAGAATCCCGCTGAAAGTGACCTGAATGGACGAGATTCAGGCAGGACCCAAGTTGGCGCCAACGAGAGCCATGTGTCTCCGGATGTAAGGGGGTCAATTTAGCGTTTCAAGTAACCACTTCCGCCCCCAAGTGCAAGCCGGGATAAATTGTGAGGCTGGGAGCAGCCTGAACTGTTGGCGTGTTTTCATTCGATAAACAAGTTAGAGTTAAGAGTTTCAGTAAAACGCCTTTCATACACGCGGAGTAGATCTGGTGAGAGCCTTTGTGGATTCGAGGGCGGTTCTATCTAGCTAAGCAAAGGCCTTTCTCGATGGACACGACTTTGAAAGCCAGGGGAATTCAGATGCCTGAAACCGAGGAAGACTCCCTACTAGAATCCGGTATGTGATTGGCCAAAAGAAAGCGCTGTGTGGCGGGATTCGAGTATCACGACCCTTTGTGATCGGCATTGACGGCCCTGCCGCAACAACCGACCCAAATGGGACGCAGTCCCCGACGCCTCTCAAGAACGCGCTGCCAAATTACAAAAAAATCTTGCATTTTATTCATCAGGTGTTTCAGCCCTAAAAAAAAACAGAGAACCGAGAATCTCACCGAACCGCCGCAAAAGTCAAGAAAGACACCAGGTTTGCAGGCATCGTGCGCCGTGACGATTCAAAGCCCTGAACGAGATCCATCGCTTTCAACCGCGTAGCAGAAAATACCGACCGTATCGACCGGAAGATCTGAATTGGCACGGTCACTGTCGTGCCACGCCTCGTCTTATATTACCATCTTTAGCCTAGTTCCGTTCGACAACCCCGCTGAGATTTCATCGTCGTATTTGACCGACTAGAAATACCCTTTGCTTCGCAAGATCACTGCTGGTGCACCACGCACATTCCCTTCCCTTCTTTGGCCCCTTCATCAACTCTGTCCGTCGACAAGACAACTACTGCAGCCCCTTCACGTTCTCTAATTCGTTCGCCCTGACCAGGCCTTCGATCCAAGTATAAGTATCTTACAACCAGCTAACCGATCTTACCAACAACCGAACTCACTCTTCTACGTGACTGTACTGGACGTCCTCGACTTGACTTGCCATTTCTCTTACCTTGAACACTTTCGATAATGTCGCCAACATACGGAATGCCCTTTTTCCTTGAAGACCGCTCCGGGGATGTTAGGGGAGGCGAATTCGTCGACCTCTATAACCGCATGCGATTCAGCATCCGCTGTACCCTACGATCCTCCGACCGCAACGCATACATGATATACGACCATTCTGCGGATTCCTCCACAAGCAGGGGTGGTCTCTTGGTCCCTATTGGCTGCCTTGATTTTGGTGCAAATCATGCTCTTGGGACCGTCAAAATTGGCGACAAGGATCATGTTCCGATGAATACATACCTGGCAAAGGTATCCAGAAGGTGCGCCGGCATTTTCATTGATATTGACCATCATTTTCTCAACGCCCAGTATTCCATTTAGTTCAAAAACCCGGCGTTTCATTGCGTCTGACGGGCAGGAATACCGATGGACACACCAAGCCAATGCGGACTCTGAATACCAGGTCTGTCTCATTTCAATCCCACTAAGGTGGTTGGTACTGATCCGATTCCGACTCAAGTGCCTGAATGCTAGCGGATATAGTGTAGCAGCTTATATCCTCAAACCGGCCGGAGAGCCAAACTACCCTGGCTCGTCGGGGTGTGTCCTCACTGTTGAGGAAGCCTATCAACAAATTGCCGGAGGTATGTCTCGTTGCACTTCCAGAATCTGTATCGGGTCGCTGACCTCTTTCTCTAGAACTTCTTATTACCCTCATGATCATGCGAACCATTGCGAAATACAATCTATAATCTAGATGGACCGACTCTGTCTTCTTTCATGGTCAACCGATCATCCGCGCTACCTCTCGAACCACCCGCAGGACAGACATGGACAATCCAGCTGAAGGACATCTCATCTTCATTCGTCGCTATCGTCACTTGTCAAATGAATGACCTGTCGAGCCGTTTCTTATCTTACCTGACTCTTTCGTCTTAATGCTGTCATCCCGTTCCCACCACAAGTGTTTTCCCCAGGTACCGTTTCCCTGTCATTGACATGCCGTGTTGCCTCTTGCATAATTGACTGTACATTATTCAAAGTATGTGATTTTTGTACGTTATTCCTCGCATCGATCCCATACAGTACATACAGATGACTTGTATACATTGTATTCCGTATAATTCCTATAGTTTCCTCTTTCCTTGATACGTATAGTACATATAGTAAAATAGTAGCCGGAGGATGTATCGATGCTCTGGTCCCTCGTAATACCAAACTCACGCATTGTCGCTTGATATAGTCATGACAAATAGTGGGTGGTCTCGACAAATATGGTAGGGGTGCAGAAGAACGGGTGCTATGCCTTTCCTTGACTGGTTTCGCAACATGGTGCACTTCCAGTAACCGTTGATAGCCTGACGATTTAACAATTGGTCTGGTCCTCGCCCGATACAGTAACCGTGATTTTGGGATCCGTAGAGGACCAGGATTCGGGCATTTGAAGAGGTTGTTTCAGATTTCTTTCATACACGGTTTGAAGCCCGAAGGGCTCGAGATAACAATGAAAGGATAAAGCAAATGGGAGGTGTCTCAGCTTGGTCTAAGACGGTTTCAGGTGTCTCTGAAGTCGTTGAGTTTGAGTGAGTCTCTAGTTGATATCGATGACCCAAGATCTGAATGACATCGATATCGACACTAGCAAGGTGGAGTGGTTCGGAGGCCACCAGGCTATGACAAAGAGTTAGCATTAGCAGTTAGCGGGTGCGCGGATGTACTTGGATCTCGGAGCCCTGACATTTCCGGAATGACCACCCATTGGTTTCTTCCTCCTGGTCTCGCCCTTGGCACCGCATGAGTACCTCCGTACGAAACGGATGTAAATCGTTGGGATTGCACTAGCAAATCGGCGTGGACGATCGTGGGAGCTTCCATGACTCTTGTCGGCACCGAGGCCGCCGGTATCGGGTCGAGCTTGTCGAGCGGTTCAAGTCCACCTCATCGTTGCATCTCACAACCACCACTCTGTGATCCCCTTGGGTTCACCGAACTTCACCTCGACTCGACAAAAACTGCGGTTCAAAGATGTCGTGGGGCCCTGATTTCCCGCCTCTCCGTGGTGACGGAAATGGTAAATTCAGAGTGCAAATCGTTGGTAATAGTGGTATGAACATCTTCCATTCGTTCCCATCGTACCCGGATGCTCGCACCTCGTTATGCTGCCTTCGTAACCTGCTGTGATGCTGACATCCCTATTTGGTTCGAATAACGCCTCTGGTCGTTGGTTGCTTCGCGGGTAACTTTAGGATCTGGTAAGGTGAGTCTCAAGTCAAGACCCAACTATATACTGTGACACTGCATCTTACCTTAATGGTGTTCACAACTTCACATTGTCTTACACGATGGGCCCAGCTCCATCTTGATTTTTCTCATGATCAAGGGGCGCTGAGCATTGTCGCGTCTTTCACGAGATATCTGGTTGCTGAACGTGATATAAATGACAGAGCACTCTCGGGAGGGAATTAGCCTCCTTACTGCGTGTTCCGTTTATCGAGCTCGACAAGCTCTTCTGGACACCTGGTTGGGGTCAAACTCCGTCACCAGAGCTGTGTCAAAAGGTGCAAAAAGCCCTCGACGCAACCGATGGGGACTGGATCGTAGACGGCAACTACACCAGGCGTATCGGCTCCATTGTTGAAGACCGAACCACGGACGTGATATGTAAGATTGTCCCTTTCAACCATTCACTTTCTTGTTTCTTCCCTTCGTCCATACCATGGTCCATCTCAAACTCCTCGTTGCATGTTCACTTTTGATTTCCCTGCTCTAGGGCTCGACCCGCCACTCCTTTTGTACTTTCCCCGCCTCTGCATCCGTACATTCCTCCGGTTGTTCGCCATGGAGCCTCCGTGCAGCCCGGGATGCCCTGAAAGTTTTCGCGAAGTCTTCTTTTCAAAGGAGAGCATCATTTGGTGGTGTTTAAGCCAACACTGGGTGGTTCGTAAAAGGGAATCGGAGAACTATCAAATAAACGGACGACATGTGGGTGGAAACAGAATACGGATCGGTGGATGGGGAAAGGAGTTAGAGAGGTGGAAAGCATGCATCAGGTTGATGATTCTGGAGAAGATGGATGAGTGATAACTTGATAGAGCGGTTTGTCTTGGTTTGTCAAGGCCTCCACGATTTGCATTTCCATCCACTCTCTTTCCACTGCGTCTATCTACCTGTCAAATCAATGTCCTCCTTCTTGGATCATCTATACTATATCCTGACACTTGATTCGTCTGTTCCATGAGGTTGCGTGTGTGTCCACCTGGTGATTGACGGTTTTATATCTGATCTCAGACCAATACACGAAATTGGGGTAAAGAGTCTGGCTGGCACAAAACGATCGTTCCTGGCCTTGGTCCGAATCAAAGCGTGTCAGCTGGGAACTTAACTTAAAACATCGTCTAGACTCCGGGTAGACCTGTGGCGATAGACTACTCACCGTTTTCCTGGAAAAGGTTTTGTGGCTCAGTTGTAGAACAAAATGTTGTGACTGCCGACGTCATTCCCTTGTCGGAGGACCCATAACAAATCTCACCGCTTTATCAGGGGGATTGGCACGACTCAACGCGGTAGTCTAGATAAGGGGTCAGAACTCGCCAAACGCCTCACACCGCGGAAGACTTTGACCACTTGTTAGTGTCATCTTTACAGCATACAATATTGTGTTGCATTCTAAAACAGATAGTTTACGTAGGTTCCAGGGTATTCTTCCAAAGACAATGCCAAATATACAGACAGAATTCCAAAAGAGAAGTAAAACCACAAGTCCAAGGTAACGTCATACATGATCACAATCCCAGAACACCGAACCGACGTGGAGGGGGTAAACGAAATTAGAGAGACGGTGGTGAGATGAGTGTGGGGTCTCGCAAGGAGAAAACTAGAAGCGCAGAACCGATGATACAGAGTGTGTAAGCTACAACACAGCAGTAACAAGACAAAAACAAAGAAAGCGAATCAAACCGAGGTGTGACAGGACATGGTATAAAGGAATGTAGCGGGGCCCGAAAGACATGGGTAACAAAAACGAGAGTGGAGTGAGCAGCAATCATGAAGTAAGTAAGGTATAGTGCACCGAACGTGGGTGACAAAACAGGGAGGAGGTTCGGCGTTCCTAGATAGTTGACCGGCGAATGGGGGGAAGAGACATTTGGGCCGAAAGTGGAGCTTGAATTCCTGCACAAGTACAGGCTTCCTCGAGGCGCTGACGGAGTTCGTCTCGGCGAGAGCTTTGAGCTACGGCACATGATGAGACCAGTTCACCCTGGGCTGCGGTTCATCTGAAGAGAGATTTCTCACCTGGACATGGCCAGAGGGCGTTCAGGGTGTCAAGCGGGATTAGAAAGGCTTTCGCGAGTTCGAGGGCGCGAACAAGAGAACGATCATAATTCCACAAGGCGAGACATATCGCGACTTGGCTGGAGAACCAAGTCACCTGAAAAGGTCGTCTTGATAGGAGGTGGCCAGGGGCCTGATCTAATTGGAGGACCGAACTCTTAACTCGGGTGGCGACCTGATCTTGATAGTAGACTGCAAACGGGGTGATATCGCAATCAGAAACGATGCATCAAACCATCAGAGTGGGAGTTCGGTACGCACGCCATTCTTCCGCTTGGCGTCGGTTGAACATAGTAGGTCCAGCGCTATCGAGGTCCTGCAAGCTGCTAAAAGCATTCAATCCTACGCAGATCCTCAAGGAGGATATATATGGACCTACCGACGCAGCTCGTACGTGATCGTCATTCGTGTGCTGTGTCCCGTTAGTAAAGCAGTCTTGGAAGGCCGAGGGATGGGCTTACTTGTATAAGAATTCCCTACACATGTACATCAGTGCGGTATCAGAATTGCACTGATGCATATCTAGGGCGTCCTGTACAGCCTGCACTTCCCGCCACGCATCGATGGCGAAATCTGCCCGTTCCTCCGAGGTCCATGTAGCTTCCTGTTTGTGTATGCAGCTGTTCCAAAGAAGCATACTTCGGCAGTACAACGCCCATACAGACTCTTTGGGGGACTGTCCTGGTATCTGATGACCAACGGAGCGCTCATATGCTTCTCCCGGGAATAGCAATGCGAACTAGAAAGGTTAGAGCAAGGAAAGAAAAAAAACATTAGAACGGAAATAGAACATCTCATTTTCGGAGTTACGTACGTTAGAGGGCTCCGCGAGATACAGTTCCAGCGGCTCTTGGTGGAACGCTGCACATTGGGAAGTGTAGCTTGCGACGAGGGTGAGAGCACTCCAACAGATTCGGCGGTACTCCTCTTTGCGGACTTCTTCAATCGACCAATTGCGATCCCATGGAGGGTTAAACGAAAATGAGAGTTCGTAGTGATCCGGTGGGGAAGACGAAAGAGGGCTCGTAGGTTGGCCGATACATGAGCACCTCTCGGGAGTGGCATAGCCTTTCCCGACAAAGACTGTGGGTATAGAGCGGGGGGTGAATACGCAGACATCTGGGTCATTGAGATCTGTGAACGATAACGACAGTGCTTTGACGATTTGGTCAAGGAATCGGAGAGCTTCGGTCGCCCTTTCGGTGCTGTAAAGAGGGTGACAGGACGACTCAAAGAGGGCAAGAATCTACGCCCGTGCATTCAGTGGTGACATTCGTCGCTTCGTTGGTAGTTGACTTACAAGAGCGGCTTCGGCCAACTGATAGTCGACGGCTTGTGAACTGCACGCGCTTTCCAGTTGCGCCTGTGCCGTATCGCGAAGGTACAGTGCGCGAGTGCGCCCGGTTCCTCCGTTTTCCATCTCACTTGATTTCATCAACGTAGCGAGAGCGAGGGCGGAAGAGATTAGGGAGGGTTGCATCCGGTCTCGTTGGCGGGGGTCGGCGAGTTCCTCAAAGAAAACAGGGACATTGAAGAAGAATAGCCAGTAGCTGGTATGATTAAGTCTGGAATAATGTCGTGAGTCAAGTTGTAGATACTGCGCACTGCAGATCTCACGTACAGGAATTCCAAGTCGTTAAATATAGCCTCCATACTATCGCATCTCAAATCATCAGTTATTGCAAAAAGGGGAGAGAGAGCCACTCACGATTGTTCATGAGTTGCAGAATAAGTAGAAAGTAAATCATCCCAGAAGGTTCTACGAATGTAATCAAAAGAAGGAGAGATAGGTATGATGTCCCGGGGTTCATGATCAAGCTGACGTTGGCGTGAAATATTCATATCCATCGGAGAATTGAAGGAGTGGTTGAGTGAAGGATCCATAGCGTCGTACATGTAAAGAGGGATGCGTCGTGTTGGGGAGAGGTCGTCCTGCTAGTACTCAATAAATACTGGTCGACGACACATCATGCCGGGACGTAGTACGCGGACGAGCTCACTTTTGGGTATATTGCTTCGGGTGCGACCTCACGATGGGGAATTGAAGTGTCAAGGACGAGTGGAACCGTGTCTAGGGGTTGGAGTCCATTCGCGTCTTCCCGCATAAACCTAGGCATAGGCGGAGGTCTCTTGTTGGTGATATTCTCCTTGACATCGAACGATATCAGATTTCCATCATGGTCGCCGTTTGTCTTGCGTCTCTTCTTTGCAAGAGGGCCTGACCCTTCTGACTCTGGAGGACGCTTCTTGCATGAGCGTTGCCGAGTGCCAGGACGCTTATCGGGACCCCGACGCTTTGGAGCACTGTCATACTCGCACTCGTTATTGCGCCGAGTACAGTTATTGCAAAATGGTCTTGTGGAGTCGCAACGAATCTTGCGAGCGCGACTATCGGGGGACGCAACAGATTAAGGAACAGGCCGCATGATACCTTAGTTGTATAGATAATAGACAATAAAGACGCAAATGAGGCGCACCATTGTCGGCAAGCAATAACAGTCGTTGAAGCCTCTCTGCGAGGCGGTCGTGTAGATCCTGCGTTGCTACCCGGCGCCGACGGAGTCCCTTTTACGGGTGCATTGATATGTTGCTGCTTTCTGTCACCGGTCGCAGACGCCATCGTGTTGGGGATCCGGGATGACGTTGAAGGTGGTAGCACATGGGCTACGGTAAGTTGAGGCTCTGAAAGCCTTGTTTGGGGTATATTGAAGTTGAATTCACTGGGAGGGCTTAAAGCGGGGAGGTGAGCACGAGCTGGTTGCGCCTCCATATCAAGCAATGGGTGATGATGGTGCATTCCATAGCTAGGATGAGCATTGGGTGGTAAAGGTTCATAGTGAACTGTAGAGTTCGGGCCCTGTAGAGTCTCCAGGAGATGGGGGACCGGTATCTGTACACTGAGGCCGGAACCAGGGTAGCGAGCGTCATAAGAGGGAGGACCGAGAGAGGTCGTAACGTCTGGAAGCATGAGGTGGTCAAGGTGATATCGGCCTTTTTTTATAAGATGTATCCATGTGAATGAGTTCTAGTAACGAGTTGATTGAGACGATGAGCGTACCGTCTGGAGGAGGATAGGGGGCCTCAATTATAGGTGAATGTAGATCAGAACCATCCTCACTTGACTGGAAACCTTCTTCGATGGGGTGACCGCGAGGGAAGGGGGTATAGAGGTCACCAGGAGGAGCAGCGACCATGGCTTGAGTGGCGATAGAGTCGATGGGAGGCGGAAACTTGTTGAATCAGCGCATGGGGGAGTTGAAGAGGGAGAGTTTAGATATGAAAACCACGCGAGAGGGACTCGGGAACCAGGCCACATAGAATCTCATGCCCACGGCCAGTTCACGGCTAAAGGATGGAGGAGGCGCGCACGATGTGGATCTGCTAGAAGCAAGGAAAGAAAGTCATCAGCACCCTTGACAAATTATAACGTGTTGACCACTTTTGGTCTCTATCACCACCACGATCCTCCCGAAAAATTTGTGGTGTCTCTGAGTAGGTACCCCCTTGAAAAAACCTCCATCTTCCATGTTCTCAAGCTTCCTGGGCAAAGGAGTCAATCAGCAACCTGTCGCCCGACTGAGATTGAACTTTCTACCTCTTGCCTTTCTGGGCAACCAGGGTCATGAGATTTTGATTTGCTTAATGAGCAGGTCACAATTTCTTTTTGCGATATTGGCCCACATCGAAATTTCAAGTCTTGTTTGCAAAACTCCTCCCCAACTTTGATTCCCAGTCAAACTTGGAATTCCCCTACCCCGCACAAGAAATCGGAACATTGCGCTACTGGAACGACACTTCCGATTGAACTCTGTTGGGCTCCGCATGAGACCCCAAGTGTGGGCACGCGCCAGTCAAAGAAGCCCGAAGTTTTAGCGTGATGCGATGTATACGACGTGACAGCAATGCCCTCTTCGGCCAAGTCTGGCTCAGAGGTACGTCTTCTCCCATTCAATTTTATTTCCATCACCCAGGGTCGAAAATCCTCCACACTTTCTCATGCGCTTTCGTCAGTCCTCTTTCCTCACAGCGGCTCCGAGGCTCGCACCAGGGGGAGGGTGTTCAGTAGCGCAGACATCATGCTTCAATGCATCTCCAAGTGCCTCTTTCTGGAACCCTCGTTAAGTTTGGGGCCACACCACTTACACCGTTATGACAACCTTCTTGCTATATTTGCCCTATCTACCTACAAACACATTCGGCTCTCTCCCGAGTGGTGTTCCAATATTCTGGTTTCTACCATCGACCAACATAGTAAGATTTGCACTTACTGATTTTCGCCATCTCCTTCTCCTCGTTCCATCCGTCTTTACTTGGTTGCATCTTCACTTGCTGACCACTCCGCAGCAAGCTATAATCCTGCAACCTGGAATGATGCTGGTGCAACCCTCTCCTGTCAGCATCTCTCCTTTCGAAACGAGCCATTGTTTCTCACGTAACCCTGCGAGTTGGCTCCCAAAAGTGTTATAGCCATTGTTATCGCACTACTATGTCAGGCAATCCCTGCCATCATCTTCTGTGTTCTTCCAGCTTCCCCAGATTCCAATCTTCGGCTTCTTCGGCACCACCTGTCAACTCGGCGGCAAGTCCTCGAGCAAGTAATCTCATCGCATTGCCTTTCATCAGCTGCGAGGCGGGCTGTGCGTGGTCACCCTCGAGGTATCCCGAAAGTCTTTCATCTCCGTTTTCTTGTGGTTGCAAAGTAAGAAGAGTGAAATCGATCTGCGCAGGTGTGTGGGGCTGAATGGTAAATCCGACAAGAATAACACCAGTTCTATTTAGATGCTCATGCCCCGTAAGGGTAGGTAAGGTACCAACCTTCGGAACCTCTCGACGCCTTGTTCCAGTTGAGAGCAGGTTCCTGCCGTACGAAGGACTGTCCCCTCCAACACCAGCCTCCCCCCGCAACACGAGTTGCCCTGCTTAAACCGTTTTCCTCCCTCAAGATAGCGTCTGCCAAACACCCACTGATCGCAGAAGCTAATCGCTGATGGACGACAAATGTCTAGGAGCACCAATTTATCACTCACCTGTAAAATCCTTGACATTCACCCCCCTGTTGCATGCAAGTCACCTTGGTCATGTCAAACTCTAGTTTTCTGATATATGCCCAATCCGGTGTGTTCTTGGCCCTCCTCCCACCACCCCAATCTCCGAGTCATTCCTTCGTGAGCGTCACGCCGAGGGAGGTCGGATCCGGTCTACCTAGTGCACTTCACCTAGAAGCTTAAAAATGGCCTTGAACGACCTCGCCGATGGTCACAGGTGCGAGGAGGTTGGTAGTTAGAATGGCCAATCTCCCCTCATCGCTTCATCTGTTCATCCGCTCGACCCCCAGTCCGTTCAATTTTGCGGCTGATGCTATCTGCCTGCTTCTCTTGGAGTGCGTGGGAGGGGAGACTATGGATTCCAAGACGCCTCACTGGATACACATTGTATCGAATATGATTATCGCCCTCGAATCAAGGCCACTTCGGATGGCGAGGTCAGGATGATGGAGCGGCTAATGGATAGATAGTGGCTGCGAACGTGGCCGAACAGCGCACAAGGTTTCCTGTGGTTCCGTCAAATGCACTTATCGGTATATCTTTGGTTACATTCTATCACCGTTCCGGTCCATGCTACCCTTTTACAACCGACCATCCGACTTCGTTACTCGGAAGACTGAATGAGGGTGCTTCACCCACCCATTCACAGTCATCCATTCCCTTCACGTTTGGATATCAATAACCTGCATGCGAGCTTCCGAGAGCAATCCTTTCAGCAGTATGGTGGAACTGTACACCTTATTCCTCGGAGGTTTTAGCCATCCCAACGACGGTAAGCCAGGGCCTGCAATCCGGCTCGAGATCAAACTCCCCTGATCTTCGACTCGTCGCCATTTCTCGCAATGTCTAGCGTGTAAACCTTGATTTGCAGGTGTGATTTTCAGCCCGATCAGGTGAGCAGGAGGTAGGGAGCGCGGCGGCTGATATCGGAGGACCCAAAGCCGGATCATTGGCAGGTAATTATGGGACGGAAAACGTGGGTGTAAACCAAACACTTCGTTGACAGGAGATATCATGCTGGAACATCAAGGTAGAAGGGCAGACTTCAGGTCGAGTTCCGAGCTTCCAGACGTTGCACTCGCTGATGTGGGCTGACGAATTGCACCATATGTTTGATCAGGTGGACTCGAATGGAATACGCGTGTGATGGTGAGCTGACGACTCACTTTTACTACTTCTTTTGTCAAAACGCTCATTATGATGCTATCTATACTACGTATTGAATGTTGCGGCGTTCGCGGGAGACGACAATACTCAGAGGTATAGCACTGCCATCGCTTAGGCAGACGCTGGGAATGGGAGGACCTGAGGGAACGGTCTTAAGAGGCCTTTAGATGGTCGAGTGGTCATCCATTCAAGTGAAGCCTCTCTAGAAGGTGCACCCATAGCGCTACACATGACGATAATGGGACCCCTTTTTGGATCAAGAATGTAGCCCTGAACGAGATTCGTGGATCTCTTAATACCGCCGTCGAAGGAACGATTCAGACTTCTGGATGACGGCTTGTCAGGATGTTGGGTTGCATAAAATCATTCGTAACGACGTCGGTAATACTGCGCCTGGGCACTAGCGTGGATGTCGTACACAACGCTCAGTATACCGTAGGACGATTTCGCTGGATTTGTTCAAGCTCTGGGGCATGTGCTCTCATTGTCTCACGCTCAAGACAAAGATGTTTGGCAGATGAGTAACCGGGTTATCATTATCTTGCATCACAAGTTGACAGTGCCGGGAGCGATATACCCCTCTACGCCTATGAAAGACGGTATATCTCCCTATACCTGCGCTGATTGCCAATCTCCGTTGGTCCTCGACATGTCGTACAACTCCGTGAGCTCTGGGATCAACCAGACGCCATCCTCGCCACCACCTGTAACATCGGGTTGTGAGTCAAACCTTATACAAAGTCGCGAGCTGACTAATTAACCTACGATGTAGGTACTGTCTGGAGTTGCAGCCATAGTTTCGACGATCGAAAACTCGCGATGTAGCAACGCCTGACGATTGGCAGTCAGAAAGTAATAGTCAATGGTTGATCCTTGTGGAACAACGTTTATTCGATCGTTGTCTTTGCAACCTGGAAGTTCTTCGCAGTAGTGAGTGCCCGAGATCGCCTTATAGCGCATACCTCTCATTAGAGGAGATACTTTGGCTCATTATCGGTGAAGAAAATCCTGTCGCCGCACCGGTTGTCACCTTATTGTCGTTCTGCATTTCACAAACTTAAGTTAAGCCCATATTGATACAATCGTATTCATGATCGCTCAGGGTCTTCGTATTTCAATGATTTCAGAACGATATAGACTCTGAGAAAACGGACGATGTCCATCAAGTGATACCACACCGTGTCAAGAGCAAAGGGACGTCGAGTTGTGATCGTGCCTACTCTCTGGGAATATCGGGTTGCGAGCACCTGGTGTCCTCCTTCGGGTAAATCCCCAGGTTCATGTGGTATCAACATCTTGGTCTTTGTAACAAACTCCCCTGGCACCTCAAGCTGAGTCTGCAGACGGAGTAGAACTTCTCGACCTGTTGAGACGATTAAATTCTTGTTTTTAGATGTAGTCAAGAAGCACTATACGCGAGTCAATACACGACATTATCCCAGTTGTCTATCTGATAATAGGTGCTTGCTGGTACATGCAACTACCGGCAAGAGAACATATATCAAACCTTATCCCGCAGGAACTTCGATTGACCTCCGATTGTACCCTTCCCTTGCACGCGTGCTGTCTGCGGGAACGGATTACGGGAAGGCCGACAGAGTTCTGAAAAAACTTTCTAAGTTCGCGGCTAGCAACTGTATAGACCAGGCAAGATGTTGTCTGCGTGTTCCATTCTTCGACCCTCTTGCTGTTTTCCCTTCGCGCCAATATGAAGCCTGCTGTGGAAGGGCTGTTCAAGTGATCTATACCACTCTCAGTATGTAGCGCAAGACGCCGTCAAGTCAGTTGCACGATGATCGGGGACTTCATGGCAAAAACGACGTCTGGGGATTTGAATATGGTGGGCTTCTGGCACGATCTCATACATACCATGTCGGGAGGCATGCTCACCTTGGCACCTCGGACTTGTGCATTGTAGAGCATGCAAGTAATCTTTGGCCGGTGGTTGCCTCGCCGACTCATCTAAGACATGAACTCTTGTCTGATGCATAGTGCCAGGATACTGACAACTCCGGATGGAGGTCTCAAACGACTTTACAACCAGGGCACACTTTGCATGTATGTGATATACTGAACACACCTCGGAACTTTTAGAACGGTGCAATTTGATACCGTGTGTGTCACTGGGTGTCAGTTCCGCCTGCGCTGAGTATGATCTTCGTAGGATGACACCCACGACGACGTTGAGATTCGCAGCAGCCTGGAGGATGGGTGAGGAAAGTGTTCCCTCTTTTCGATTCCCTGCTCCGCCGGGATTACACGCTGGAAGGGAGGCTCACTCACTACCTACCCTCATTTGTGGCTCCGTCGTATTGGTGTGTGGTTGTAACAATTTCCGTGGGAGTGCTTTGAGCCGTTCATAGGATCTCTCGAATAAAGGAGCGGGCTTGCGATAATGGAGGACCTCGTTCCAGACTCAGCTCTGATAATCATCGGCAGCCTAGATCTCGGTCCTCGGCACCGGAGTGACATGATGCCGGGATATGCCGGAACATCAACCGAGTTGCCAAATCCGTCGCCGCACTCATCCGCATCCGCAACACTCACGCCGCCTTTGCGTGTTGCCAGAGCCCAAACTCATTTGTGGATCGTGGACACACAAGGATGGGTTCCTTGTTCATGCAGCTCTTCAGCTGCTGTATACGAACAAGGTCACATAGCCCAGTAAGTACTTGATCACTTTAGTATTTCGGACAATTTATCTCATATCCTCAAGGATGGTCCCAACGAAAATACACCGTTTTTGCGACCTTGTAACGATGACCCCCCGTATGTATTACCACCTGCTCTATCGTCGCAAGTTCTCACTTTTCCTTCAGAATGGATCAAGGACATTTGCATCATGAACGGCTAAAGGAGCGCCTTGGGACAATTGTTCGGTCTAAAGAAGGGTGCGTCTCCTAAGATAATGCTAGTGTCCATTCTTCACAAATCATTCTCATGAGCTTGGGCCTGCATCCCCGGTATAGGAAAATTGTCAATGTCAACACGCCACTCCCTTTCAACCTGCATAATAGGCCCTTTCATTCGAGACTAGACCAGTCGACTTCCCGTTCGGGAAGGAGTTCCTCCACTAACAACGAGCGTACCCATGCCAGAGCTGAAAGGGGCTCTGCGGTACATGGTTTACCACAGGATTCTCAACACCACTACTCCGAACATTCACCGTCGCTTCAGACCAGTCACTCGGCAACTTCGCTTCACCCAGGAGATGCATCTTACCTTCCTCCCGAAGCTGATCCTGATAACGGGGCAAGGAGACCTATCCTGAATGCGAGACTGGTCAGAGTCTATGGTGGTTATGGAATAGGCGGAAGAGTGGGACGAGCAGCGACACGAGGGAGGCGTGGTCGATTTGGTGAAGAAAGGGGTGAACCATTCGTCGTTGGTGCACAAGGGAATGGAGGAACCACGACCCTCGCAGGAAATGGAGACAGTGTCAATGGAGAAGGCCCAAATACCAGCACCATCCAGCCGCCGACCATCAGAACGTCCGATGCGCCTCACACTGATGGTGAGCATGGACGCAGTTCAGAAGAGACAACTCCGTTGGCCACCGAGTTCCAGCTGCAAGACGTAGGGAAATTATCCAGCAGCTGGGGAGATTGAGAGCCCAGGAACCGAGTTCGGTACCTTTACCCTCTCTCGTACTTCTCCTCTCGGTTGTCTCCCTGGACTACCTGGCCAATACGACACTACGCGTACTAATGATGATCTACAACACAATACCCTCCGCCTCGGACGTTTTAGTTCCCTCAACATCTCCAACCCCAAACCGATTATGTTGCTACGTATTTACTCTCGGACTGGTGGATCCACTGTAGCTTAGTATATTCCCCTTTGTTTCGGCCATTACGATGCTGCAAGTTGACATGCCTATCGATCTTGGCGGAGAGAAATATGAACGAGAATACTCCTCGCACCTGGTTAGCGATTCAATTCTACGTCGATCCTCTAGGAAGGTTCGTTGATTCAGTCGGCAGATAGAATAATGTTGCGTCTATCTCACACCTTTGGACCTTTTTTTTTTGCCAGTGCCCGTCATGGCCAGTATCTTCCATTCGACGGGGTCTATTGGTCTTACAGGGTCTTCGTTCGGTCACCCAAACACTCGTTGCGCAATTATTCGATGCCATTTCTCCTCTCTATCGTCGATGTTGCACATCAGTGGTACCATATCTCGATTGTTTGTGTTACGAAGCATGCAACTTGAAGATGAATATTTTCCGAGATGCTAAATCGCCAAGGGTTGATCACATTGGGGCAAATATACGGAAATTGGATAGGTTCACTGCCAGCTTCGATGCTCCCACAATGAAGGTGTCTCACCGTCTCTCCTTTCTCTGGAGTCCTTCTTCTGGTATCCCCAAGTGCACCGGTTGTGCCCTGGTACCCCTACTCCGGCGGTGGAGAGGTCGGGCTCAGCGTATTTGCTTTTGTTGTGCAGAAGCCTTAACTGACCACTTGTTCCCAGAGGTCAATGCTGGGCTGAAATACATCCTTGACTACTCAAATATCCAAGTCCCTACTCGCTGTGTCGTTATGTGCCGAGTAATCTGCTTATGCAGCTTTCATCAGGAGCTGGTTGGCCTTCGCACAAGTGCATCGAGCTGGTGGGTTGTCTCCCTTTGATACTACTGCAATTTCTTCTCCTTTGGCTGTATGGTCCTGTCTTCTGATCTGGGCCTAAGACGGCGGTACACCAGCTGGTCTCCGTCAGGGATTGGGATGTCGTTTGTGTACCCTGTCTTGAGTTCGCCCTCCGATAGGACCGCCCGGAGGCAATATACCCCATCCCTAGGCGAATGTCATACCATAACCGAGCCGATTGCTTTCGAAACATCTTCTCCCGCGCGTTTTGGGGTGTCTCCCATTGGTCAGCTCTCCGTTTCAAGGTTTGCCTCTGGAGCTTATTGTCTCATTCCTGGGCAGGTGATCCTGCAGGTGGTGAGTATATTTTAACGAATTCCTCGATCTCGCCGTGCCCATCTCTTCTTTGGACGATGAATACCCACTCTCTCCAACAATAGAATTTCAGTTCGTTGACGCATGCCGATCTCGAGCAAAGAGGGGTGGCTGCGTAACTACGATACCGAGTTCGCTCTATACAGCATGTGACAAGACGTAGACCAGGCTTGGGTCGTCGATGACTTCGTCTTCGTATTAGGACACACGGTCCGCAGCTTTTATTCAGTAGAAAAGCTTTCAAATTCTACATCGTGGTGGGACAAAACATCCGATCAGCGCCTACTTGGATTCTTGATGGTACAATACAGCGGGACTTCCTTGGGGCTTCCTCCCTCTGAAAGGCTTCGGGCAGCAATAACATTGACCAAATTGTGGCCATAAATTGATAGTTATTCCCCTGGGTATGGCTCTTCAAGGGTACACATTCCCGAGGCTTTCGTTCGAGGTCTGGGACAAGATTTTCTCACACTCATGAGGTCATTGTATGGGTTCAATTTGGTCATACGCTCTTCCATCGTAGTCGAGCTATGGACGATCCTTTCTGCAGTCGTGACTATAGCCCTTGAACCAGTTGCCCGCCCCAGAAATGCGAGGGTCCCGTACTCTCAGAAGGACCACTCCGTTAGACCGTATCGTGCCTCACCTGGACCTACACCGTGTTTCCGAAGGAGTTCTAGCGGCCACGACGTACCCTCGTCTCAAAATCAATGACTTTGCACCGTTGGTATTCAGGATGAACATACCGACGACCCTATTTCCACCACGTTGCACAAGTTGCAAAATCGAGAGGGTGCATTGGTCTTAGACCTCACATAGATACCCATTTTGACGGGTTGAACGTTGAACCCCGGCAGAAGAATATACGACTGCTCAGATCGAGAATCCAATACATCTCGCGGCACTCGCCTCATCGATGTGCGCCATGCACACCCTGATGGAGATGGAGTTGAACCCTTCGTCCAGCCTTCACCTCTCACCCTCTAAGGAAGCTCATCCGGCGACCCGATAAGACGACGTTTGAGTCTTTCAGACCGAGTTATACGAGCACCATACCCCCAAACCGAGACCCCTAGGTTGCAAAAAGAGCGTTTAAATCGGGGAGAATTTGGCCACAATGCACAAGCCCACCTGACTGACACGATCGGTCCTGTTCAAGAGCATCACGATGACCAAGTAGAGGCTCACTTTCGACAAGGTGGAAAGAGGATATTCCTTGGACCGATAAAGCACCGTATTCCTCAAATCTTCCCAGTGGTATTGCGAGAGAGGCTTGAGGCTCATGGTCCGCAACACGACCAAGGCCTGGTTCTAAGGTCGCCTATAATTCGGTAGTAAATTCGGAGGCGTCTGACTCCTCACTCGCAGTCCGCCGGCAGAGGTGATACTACTTGTTCTGTAAGGCAGGATTGATAGGGCCGGTCACCGAGGTGACTGAGCGAATGAGTTTCACAGGCACGAGATGCGACACTGATATGCCCATACTACATAGCTACAGGAGAGTATCGCCCCGAAACCTCGCCCACCCACTGGCAGCCTTGCTTGAAGCTGCTAAGTTCGTCTCGAATTACTACGTCAACGGATGGTGCGGAATCGGGGGGCGTGGGAAGATTGGTAATGTCGTTCTCACTTCCGTATTAGTCTTCGTCGCCCTTTGCCTCTCATCGTCGCGGACTACGGGGAGGGCCTAGTATTACCGAGTTGCGAACTGTTACAACATATGCATCCCTCATGGTCCTTCTCTGATGTGATGATAGCTCACACGACACGACACACCTACACCATCTAGTTTTGATTTGGAGAACCAATAGAGAACACATCAAATTGGAGTCTTGCGCCATCGTTATTCTGACGTCCGAGTGGTCGTGAAGTACGAACAAGTCGATCAGCAATTTGCTGGCAAGGTTCCCAGATAACATCAAGCGAGTATACGCAACCTGGCCGAAAACATCGGGAATCATGATCAGTGTGCGTTCCCTCACTGCTTCCCCTGCTCTTTCCCCACTCATTCGACTCAGTACGAGCTCACAGACGTAATTCGTTACGCATCACGCGTACCGGGAAATACAATCGCCTCCAAGCTGTCCACCTTTGATGATGTTCACAAGATCGACGTGTGGGTTACAATTCCATCTCGACTGCGATGTTACCGTGGTCTGTGGTGAGGGTGCGACCAGTGAACCGTCGAATCGCACTCACAAAACAATCAATCAAGCTTCATGCTTCTTTCAAGGCCCAGCATTCCCACTTGGGTTGTTGAGCAAAGCCTTGACTTTCGGTAAACTCGTTCATGCCTCGGTGCATCCAAGACGAGAGCTTGCCTGACCGAGAGGCCGCGCGTTGGTTTGACACCTTCAGGTCGCGATGAATACACGATGATAACAGTAGTATGATCCATGATGATTGTCAATATCAACACTTATTAGTCTCCCTCGTATCACCGCGTCTCCGATCTAACAGGATACTGCCACACTTCGAACTCGCTTAGTTTTACCTCACTATCTCAGGATACTCCAAGATGCTTCACGATGTAAGCGAGTTCCAGCATGCAGCACTTCGTCCTCACCATCCTCTCTACCTATCTGGCTTTTTATTGCAGGGTCAACAATAACGAATTCCAGCGATCCTTACAGCCTCTTGCAGATTTGACTTTCTGCCTCAAAAGACGGAACGGCCCTGACGACTCTCCTGAAGATCACCCCTAATAATGCCACCATCAATTCACCATCAGCCTTCCTCATTGTGATCAAGATCGGTCCCAGGACTATCATCTTTAGGATTGGAATTAATTCGCGACATCGTTACCATCAAGTTTCGTATTGAACGCATTTCTGCGTGGACTTTGACGAACCCCAACGGTTAGGTATTCATATTGAAATTTACATGTGACAGGCCGTCGTACGTTTGAAGGAAACGTATAAATATGTGTGTACGAAGGGCTTTGGTTCCTCAGCTCATCCACCCCTTCGAGTGAGCCACTTCTCAGGTGCCGGACAGTGAGTAACATCTTCATACACCATTTTCATTATCGAACATTCGCTCAATCATGTCTTGTTGTCTTACAGCCTTTACGACATTTTAATTCACACTTTTTTGACGACTTACGATCATGCGTCTCTCTCTTTCATTCACCCTTGCCGCAATCGCCCTCTCGGCCCTCCCCGCGTTGGCCGCCCCCACCCTTTCCGAGGATCGCTCGTCTCGTAGTCCATTCTGACCGGCATGCATCCTTCATGATCATCTTTTCTTACCTGTATCTGTTTCACTAGTCGTGAGTACGACGAACTCGTCGCTCGCCGTTTCGGCCCCAAACCTGGACCCCCAGGACCCCATCCTCGTGGCCCTAAGCAAAAGCACAGGCGCGAGTTTGACGAACTTGAGGCCCGTGAGTTCGACG
>JANAWD010000496.1:15305-32085 GCA_027627245.1 Meripilus lineatus | reverse complement strand
CCGACATAGAGGTCTTTCGATCCCGACCCCCGCTATGCTTCACCACACAATCATCCTGAGAATGTCAGGTTGATAGCACGTTGTTCGTTGAGAGCTGCAACGAGTCTTCCTCATGAAGATTCAAGATGCAACAACGGCCTTGGTGTTTGTTCAGGGAGGTCCGTCCTGATCGTTGAGTGCGATGTGCACCCTGTTAGGTCATCAAGTTGACCTACTTAGGCGGATACGACGAATGACATTGATTGAACCTAGGCAGACAGGTGAAGACACTCGAAATGAGGAGGACGAGAGGTGTTAATCGGAAGGTGAGTTAATGCTGGAGAGCATTATCACGGCAGCGGTCAACAAATCCCAGACCACAGATTCGTCTTTAACGCAATGTTCGGATGAAATCATTGCATTTGATTGGCGTCAACGAGGAGGCGGGAAGTGTGTCGTAGGAAACTTACGGACTCTCCGAGGAAACTGGTGAATATAAGGTTTAATGTGTCTATTTTATGGCCCAAACACGGAAATGTTGGGGACAGCTTCCACAAGGTTGACATGTAGTATGTTTTCCGAGATAAAATTTGAAAATTTCTATGTTGCAATGAGAATAGAAAACGTTCGTGGCTACCTCACCTTATCGTCTTGCTTTCAATGTGGTTCATGAACCCAGTCTAATGGAGACATTCGAGACAATAAGCCACCTTTCAGAGAAACGAACGTCTTCCCATAGAAGGTTCCTCATTCGGGGGAGCATGAAGACGTTGCTGAGACCCTTGATCTATTGATGACGAAACTCTAGACGATATTGCTTTGGAGCACGGATGATGCGAGGTAAAGCAGCGTTCGGGGACTATATACCGAATGCACCATGTTCAATGACAACGAATGTTCGGAATGACACAGAAAAGGCGGGGACAGGCCTGGAACCAACCTCTCAACAATGCGCCCTCCACGAGATAAGAAGCAGAGTCTGTCGGGTGTTGTGCAGATGCGGACGCGAGTAAATTGCCATTGGGTGTACGAAAAAACGGCTGGATATAGCATACCTTTGGACATCGCATGACACGGGTATTTGTCGTTGGAACCCACGCTATGAAGTGACAAGAAAGACCGCTCCCAATGTCAGAGGACAGGTCGGTTCACATTAAAGAGTAGACCATGGTCCATGCTATCACTCTCAAGCGAATACGAATGGGGGGTTCCGCCGGTCGAGGAATCAGAATTGAAGCATCGGTATATTGATTGCCGAGGGGATAGGCACACAAAGACAGGTATCCGAGGAAAAGCCGGGCTTGGGGAGATGATAATAGGTGCAAACCATACACAAGCTCATCCAAGGGGCGAAGGAGGGCAACGCCAATAATCGCGGCAACAAACCATATCCACTAAAACTGAAAGAGGGGGATCGACAGCTGTCTCAGCCACTGAACGGCACGAGCTAGTATACAGTCGGTATATTGGACTGGGAACGAAAGGTGGCGTCGGTGGCGAAACAGCTGGAGTGTTGCGATGATAAAATCCGCCGATAGAAATTAATGTTCGTGTGCATTACCGGGACCGAAGGTAGCGGAGTCTCTCACCTTGATTCGTGACATTTTGGTTTTATCTGATTTTCAGGCCTGCCAATCGCTCGACTTCATCACAACCATGAGTACCCCGTACACAAAGTACAGTTGCACCATCGCCTCCACTGGAGTCAGGGATAGCGCACTTGATGTCTTGAGGGTCAGGGCACGGGCATTGTGCCGGGTTTGCCACGCAGGTCAATGTACGTGGACATAAGTAATCATTGCAAGGGACTGTGTGAGTGTATCAGAAAGAGAACGCGTCCTGATACAATTTCGTTCACCAGAATCGGCTTGAGCTGCCCACTGCCCTGCGTTACCAGAAGGTGCCCTCTGTTGACCCTGTTGGCCAAACATGTGTTCGAAGAATTGGAACTGTGCCGAAACTAGCGGTAGCAGAAGGAAGAAAAATGATAGGCAAATAGGTGTCCACATCTTCCAGTGGGTCTGTTTGCAACTGGGATAGGTGTTCGAGGATTTGCTTCGATGTGACCTGACCTACGACGGGGTTGAGACGCGTTGGTACTTTGTAGCAACGGGCCTGTTACGTGTACCGTATCTGCTCACACGGGGCAGACAAATAGCGCCAAACACAAGAAGACAGCATGAGAATCACTACCACTTACTATTGCTGGTGAATCACAGACTCAATCAACCGTCTTTTCAATACATACGACATGATCGACAGAACCTCATGCATCGTGTGCCCTTTTATCAAGTCTCGAGCCTGAGGCCTGAATTCTCAGGGTGACTCTCCCCCAAACCGCGAGTCCACAGGGATCACTGGATGGCCAACTACATGTAGAGGAATTCAATTACTTTGAACGACACGTATAGTATGCAGAACACATGGTTGACTGATCATCGTAGCGCATGAAATAGCATGTCGATTGGTTCGTAATATGAAGCATGAACGGTACCCGTAACCCATGTGGCCAACACAAAGCATCCCCATACTGTGGGACCACAACGATCTCTTCGCAGCAGCCAACCGCCAGACCCTTGGGGATCCTCCCACAGAAGCATCCAACGACATACTTGATTACTTGATCAGGTGGTCGCAACGTTGGGGTCAAGTCCCCGGGATTGCGGTTGGAGCGGGCAGGTGATTCTGGGAGGCCTGCTTCAGAGTCGATGACCTCTCGATCTCGTTGATTTGCGAGATTGTGTGTGGAGTAGGGTCACAACCCTCGACCTCGACAGCCTTTGGAAGGGGTGGATGTCCAACTTTCCCCTCAATTGTTTGACAGAACGGATCGAGGGCCGAGGGGTTCGAACAGCGCTCGCGGAGGGGCGGAATGTTCTCCTTGTTAGAATCCCGCGTTGCCTTGGATCTTCCCATGAAACCCTCTACCTTCTCCTCGGCACCTTCGGTCGGACAATCGTTTCTGTCGATGAAGACATCGAAGCCAGGATAGTGTGTGACAAAATCGCTCGAGTCTGAGATCGAGTACGACCCCATGACTTCTCGCGGGAGGGAGGTCACCAGACCCTTCTTGGGACTGAAGTAATCGTCTGTCCTCATCTCGGGATGGGCTCGGATGGAGGAAGGTGTGGTGGCGAAGGAAGAGGCCCCAGAGGCCAATCCCAGTGACGACGTACTGGACGAAGTGAGAGGTGTACGTATCGCTCTTCGTAACGGAGTAAGGTCTCGAGACCCGCTCGTTGCGAGCGTTCTGGACTTCGTCGACACCACATGAATGTTTTCGGAGCCTACGCAACCTGATTTCGCAACTCCGAAATCAAGTCTCTTCGCTGGGCTATCGGGGCCATTTAAGAGTTCATGAATTCGTGAGGCAGAGGTGGCGCCGTTCACGAAAGAAAGCGGAAGCTTGCTGGATTTGGGACTGAGTATCCCCTCGACAGTCAGAATTCGTCGTTTGGCGGGGGCACACAGCCGGTGTTCCCCTGGAGAGAGCGGTCGCTTGCAGGATATTATGTCCGTATTGCGAGGGGTCGAAATGGGTGTGATGGTTTCTACGATTCCCTCAAGGGGTATCTCGTTTAAAGGTCCCGGGCGCATGACGGGCTCTCGTTCCGAAAGTAAGAATGAAGCAGTGAGCACAGTGAAAAGTAAGTTGCGGCTATGCGAAAGGTAAAAAATGGGATCAAGGACAACGTTCAGTGCTCAGCATTGACTGGTCGAACAGCATCTAGAGGTTGCGACAGCAGATCTCGCAAATAGAGGGCTAAGCTTGAGTAGACACCATGGTGGATGGTGATGAAGGAGCACACGTGGTGAGATTGGCGCCCATTCTGCCAGCCACCTCTCTGGTTGCACAAGCTGAAATGAGAACCCAACTCCAGGTGTATTCACCAAGGGGCTCAGTTCAGTGAGAGAAGGAAACTATATTGAAGCTTCGGCAGTTATAGCCCAAGTACTTGAACCTTGTATCGCGAAAGGGAAGGCAGATCCGTCCAACTACTCCGTTACTCCGTGCATCAGTCCGTTTTCGTCTCAACGAATCGCAATGAAGCAACTAGATTGCGAGAGGATGTGGATACGGTACCCAACAAGCAAAGAACAACAGGACTATCTCACAAAACAGAAAGAACGAATACAGAGGCAATAGATACTAGATGAGCTCAGCAGCATTTACAGGCATTTCATCCTGACGGGTAGGGCATCATCAGGGGGGAGATACACAAAGAGAGAGCAGGAGAACGTACAATTTGGGTGCTGTAGAATTGTTCTGTGTTGATCGAAAAGATGCGTGAGTCAGTGACCCTAGAGAACAAGTTTTGACCTTACCGATATCTCGAAGAATCCGAACATCGTCTACGGTCACAAACTACGAACCAGATAGCGTTCAGAAAGACCAGGAGCTTTGGAAGGAATTGGACTTACGTTGATGGCTACACCTTTCCTACCGAAACGACCTGATCGACCTATACGATGAATGTAGTTTTCACGGTTTCTACAAAGGGTATATGTGTCAGGGTGATGTGTAGGGGAGTCGAAAATCTTACGCTGGAAGATCGTAGTTGATGACTAATGACACTTGTTGGACGTCGATACCACGAGCCCACACATCGGTTGTGATAAGGACTCGTCTGTAGAGGGTCAATATATATATGTATCTCCGAAAGGAATCGAGACGCCTTACGATGTACCGCCTCGGAATTCTGCCATGATTGCGTCGCGCTCTTTTTGAACCATCTCTCCGTGCATGGAAGAGACTGTGAAATTGGCGGTTCTCATCTTTTCTGTCAACCAGTCCACCTATGGGAGCGTTCTGAGTCGAAGTAACAAGTCATCGGGTAAGGACCCACCTTTCGTCGAGTGTTGCAAAAGATTACAGCTTGTGTGATGGTAAGCGTATCATACAAGTCACAAAGGGTATCAAATTTCCAGTCCTCCTTCTCCACGGCGACGAAGAACTGTTTGATTCCCTCCAAGGTCAACTCGTCACGTTTGACAAGGATACGAATCGGGTCGGTCATGAATTTCGTTGTCATTTCCAAGACATCATGAGGAAGCGTGGCGCTAAGAAGAACGACTTGTGTTGCGGGAGGGAGGTAGCGGTAAACATCGTATATTTGATCCTTGAAACCCTTGTTCAAGAGTTCATCAGCTTCGTCAAGGACGAGCATTTTGATGTTGCGTGTCCGCAGACATCTTCGTCGAATCATGTCGAACACCCGCCCCGGTGTACCAGATACGACGTGTTGCCCGTATTCCAGCTTCCGAATATCCTCTCCGATTGATGTACCTCCGATACAGGCGTGGCACTGTACATTCATGTAATCCCCCAAGGCGAGAACGACTGACTGAATTTGAGTGGCCAACTCGCGAGTTGGCGACAGTACGAGTGCCTGTGTTTCTCGGACCGTGACGTCGATGGATTGTAGGATCGAAATGGAGAACGTCGCAGTTTTACCAGTCCCCGATTGAGCCTGGGCAATCACATCCCGACCCTGGGTTATTGGCAGAATTGCTCGCTGTTGGATGGCCGATGGCTTCTCGAAGTCTAAAAACAGAGTTCATGGAGGTGATAACCTGTCTTTCTCGTATGACGTACTATAGGCATAGATTCCGCGAAGCAGGTCCTCTTTCAACCCAAGGTCATCGAAAGTTGAAACCACCGGAACCGCTTCGGAGGACTCAAATATGAGCTTCTACATTGTGAACTGGGGTCAGCACTGGGATTTCGTCGACGGGAAAGTCTTACTTCGTCGCCAGGATTGATGCCAGACATGTTTTTGGGTGTTGTGTATGAGAGGGAGGAGAGGGAGAAGGTGTGAGAGCGGACTTTGAAATTCTCAAGGGTGCGCGCCATATACGCGCCGAGCAGGGGGCGCATGACTGGCACAAACAACACCGACCTCAGGACCCACCAACTCATATTCCACCTCTCTGCTTACTCTATTCCCTAGAAAATGGACTCAATCATCGAGGTTCAGAGGCAAACCCATGAAGAGATCGAGCACTTCGAGAGGGCTCTCTACACTGTCCTCTCGAGACCTCAGCAAACCCACGAAACCCGCCTCCAGACCGATCACAAGGCAGCACAAATTTTGGACCGTATTTCCTCTCGTGTTGCGACTTTGAACGGCATCTACCAGGACCAGAATTCAAGAAAGACTGAAATCGACGCGTTGTCGACCAACCCAAACGACCTCACCGAGTTCTACTCGCGTCTGAGGAAGATCCAGGAGCACTATGCCAAGTACCCCGACTCTGTTGCTTCTGGTTTTGATCTTGAGTTGGCTGCTTTCCTAGACGATGGGATGGACCTTGGAGAAGACGAAGAGTATGAGCAAGATGACCGTAAGCTCATCCTGTTCTGTGTGTCTGACTTTGTCTGACCCAGATCTTCTCCCAAGCTATCGCTCTGATGTTTTCGGGGGAGGAGCAGTATGGGAAGTACTTGGACTTGTATGCCAATCATACGGCATATAACAATCTCAAGAACATAGGAAAGCGTCTACCTTATTTGCAGTACCTTGATGTTCTCCTTGCTGCACAATCTACGAACGTTCATTCTGAGCTTTCCAAAGACTGCCGGTTAAGCAGGGATTATGAGCTGTGTGTAGTCCCTCTCTGTACATCCAAGCCTATCTCACGAGCTATGGACGTTAGATACATCAAAGCACTGCACACATACTTGTTGTCTTTCACGAAGCGAGCTCAGCCACTGGTTGACATCGAGTCGCAGCAGCGCGAGTCTGAGGCTGCATTCGAGAAGCAATGGGCGGAGGGAGACAACAGTGAATGGATTGATTCTAGACTTGCGAAAGAGAATGGTGGCGAGGAAGGAATCTGGTGTTCTGCATGTATGTTATTTCTAAATGTGGTATCCGCGAACTCATAACACGTCGCTTCCAAGGTCAGAAGATGTACTCAAAACAGACTGTGTATGATGCACATCTCTCATCCAAGAAGCACATCAAGGCTACCGCAAAGCAGGCTAATTCCGAGCAGCCCCCTACAAACCCTAACGGTCCTGCGCCGTCCCATTCAACGGGGAACGGGACAACACCGAACCAACCCCAAAACAAACACCGCACGGCGGCCATGCTTACGTTCTTGACTACCAAGCTGCTTGCATCTCTTGTACCCGTTTTGAACGAGACAAAGTCAAATGTGGAACGAAGGTTTTCATTGACCGCCCGTGAACGAGAGCAAGAACTTCTGGAACAAAGTAAGCCCAAGCCGGCCGTGACACCAGCGGCAGGGGCATCAGGAGAAGCAGGGGCCGATGAAGAAGAAGAGGAAGAACGCATCTACAACCCCTTGAAACTCCCGTTGGGCTGGGATGGGAAACCCATACCCTACTGGCTTTACAAACTGCACGGGTTAGGTGTGGAATACCGCTGTGAAATTTGTTCAGACCACGTTTACATGGGCAGGTATGGATCTGACGTTCGTACCTGCGGAGAATTCTCATAAACTCTATTTTGGCGATCAGGAAAAACTTCGACAGGCATTTCCAGGTTGGTGCAATCTCGATATAATACTATATTCAGTGAGCCTAGGAATTGATGGTGTGGATCTATGTAGGAATCGAGACATGCGTTTGGCATGCGTGCCCTAGGGTTACCAAATACAAAACATTTCCATGAAATCACACGCATTGAAGATGCACTTGCGCGTTTGTACCCATTCATTTCCGTCTCAAATTTCGTAATTGACGTTCTATCCGGTCAGTTGCCGAGAAGCTCAAACGGGAAGGCCGAAACGAGATTTTTGAGCAGGAGACCATGGAGGAATTGGAAGATGAGGAGGGTAACGTTTACAACAGGAAGACGTACGAGGACCTAAAGAAGCAGGGTCTCATCTAGACTAGGTGTAGTATACAACATGGTACATGGTATTTGGGGTCTTAATTGCATGCAATGTGCTGTTCTATCATGATCATGTTGTCTAGTGGAAGCTATGAACCAGACCCTTGTGCAGTTTGCTTGACAGCAGGCTTCGTGCTCCTAGGTGGGGGCGGTGGTGGTGGACGCCGAGTTGAAGATATCGGGGATGGCGAAACATGCTGCGGCGAGATGGGTACTTGGAGAGTTAGCGCCTGATACAACTCTTCCTCCGATGAAGATGGAGACGAGGAGAGCGGCGATTCATCAGAATCAAATGGATTGTACGGATGATTCTGAGATGGGACCTCCGCCGAAGGTTGGGAGGAGAGAATACCATTAGGATGTTCTGAAGTTAGGAGTTAGGCTGTGGAAAATCACGTCCAGAAGATCAAGAGCATGCGTACCCGGAGTGTCCCACCAGGCTGTGTCTTCAGAACTCGGAGGGGGTACTGCCAACGGTACATGAGGGTCTGCGGAGAGTCATATGGACAGTAACTTACGCTCAGGAGCGCCGTCGGAGAAGGTGATCGAAGCTAGTTTTTCGTCGAGGTTCTCGCCAGGGAGGCTTGAGGTCACATTCTCAAAGAGAGCTCGGGACAGAGCTCCTCGTTTTGCATAGTCTACGATCCGGATTTCCGTTGTGAACATTGCGAAGACTGGGCACGGGGTGGTGAGCGTTCGGAGCATCCAAGGACGATGAAGCTCACCTGGTCGATGATCTGAACCCTTTAATTCCGCCCTCGAGTACACCGCGATATCTAGCGCTCCGCCTTTGAACAGAACACGGTCTTCGATCAAGAAAGATCAGGATACAGGGTTGTGATAAGTCAGGAGAGAATCACGGACCTGTCCATGCAGGTATACGGAGTTTCTCGCTAGTGTCGTATCTGTCAGTCCCGAGATCATACTTGTATGTCGGACGGAACAGTAATGGTCCCTCTTGATAACCACTGAACGCAGCACGGGCATCCATGACATCGCGTAGCTAGCATCTCTTTAGGGTTCTGTTTATAGTCATACAGGACCAACATACCTGATCCTGAGCGACCAATGCATCGTATTCGTCTTTTTCGGCATGCCGCCGCACAGTCTCGTTATCGAGGTCAATGCGATAGTTTGTATCAGCAAGCCAGATGACGTTTCTGTGGGCAGTGATCAGAGGTTGGTATTCGATCATAGAGAAAGGGCCTACTGATGGCTATCCAGTGTCTTTCCCTTCAAAAAGTGTAACCCACTACGGATGGTATGGTAATCTGCGTTTCGTTCATCGATATTTGAATGGCCAGCAGCGAGATGAGCGGTAACAAAACAGAAACTACTGTCGTGGTAGTCTAGTCGGATGCCGACAGCCCCTTTGTTGCCGGACATGCCTCGTAGACCAGTCTGCAAACGAAACAGTGTTAGAAGTAGGGAAGGGTCGACGAAAGGCCGAATGTCACTTAACCTTATGCGTCGCGGCTTCCACATTTCGCATGACAGAGGTCAACTCCTTCTTAACGAAGACCAACAATGCAGTCCCCACCAACTGAAGCACAACTCAGTCCTCACGTAACATTCCGAAGAAAAGCATCGCATACCTGTTGGCTACGAAGCAGAATGTACTCTGATTCCTTGTTTGGCCTACGCGACAGGACATCGAGGATCTTGGTTTCCCACATTCGACTTCAAGGATTCTATTAACAAGACAAATTGCCTCAAAAGTGATGAAATACCGTTTATCATGATCAGTCTGTACAATTTGCTGTGCAGTGAGAGGGACAATTTCCTGGAATCCCAGCGCGATAATGTCGGGCCTATATGTTCATGAGAGTCCTTAAGTGACTTCCTAAGGATGACCAGAAGCACAACGTACTCGGCGATATCTACACGGCATCAATATCATGAAGAGTTATACATCTGAGGTACTCACGAGATCGGGGGAACAACCAGGGTAACAATGATTCTGAACTTGGAGGCTTGAAGACGATCAGGGATTGATATCTCCTTTTAAGCTATTGTGTAACACACCCTGCCATTCACGTTCCAGGTCCCAACATGAATCGTGCACTGTTTCGTTGTTGAGTACTCCGATATCCTATGGGATATTAGAATAGTGGATCGGTAAGCTGGTATATTCGCACCGTTTTTGCAAGGTCTCGTTCACGAGGTCGTGTATAGGGTCAAATATTGTGACCTGACGTTGGGAGCTCAGATTGCCCTGCAGGAAAAGCCTTATCCTCAGTGATGGCGCGTCAAGGTTTCGAATGGGACGCACCAAGAACATATCAATTGCTATCTGTTTCCCCTTGTCCTGAAAGTTGTTGATATAGGCTCGGGAAACACTCTTGGTAGCATCAGAAAGGACGCCTAGCTGATCGTTCAACACGAGAAATGGGCGTATCACAGATAAAAAGACTTGCCTGCCAGTGTTCGCTTTCCACTGCGGGTAAAGCTCGTATTAAGTGCACCTGTCCCTGCATATATTCGAGACAATGCATCTCCATTTTCCGCCCAAAGCTCTCGATGATAGGACCAGAGTACAGAAGATTGAATCCACTCTCTTCGAGCGAGGCTCAAATATTGTTCAAGTGTCGTCCGTGATAGGAGGTCTTGAACGAAATTTGTGCGGTCCAAACTTGTATCAAGGAAAGTCAGGTTACACGCGCTAGAAAAGATTGGGAAAAAAGACGTACCAATCAAGACAATTCGTCCTGAATGTCCCTCGTTGTTGAGTGATGACTTGATTTGTATGGGGGTCGGCCAAAGTGAAACTAAATTTTTCAACATTGTCCGAGATGCCCTCTTGACGTCTGACGCACGATTATTATTGGACATTCAAACTGACACGACTGCGCAACACACCGCAGTTCTCTCACAACGTATTCATGCCCACTGATTTTCACTGCTGCGTGGAAATCAAAGTGTGTGATACCGACGTTACCCGGATAGAGATCGGGTGAATGCTTAAGGGCCCGGTCGTATGCACTCGAAAGCACAGCCTCATTTTCTTTGGTACCCAAGAGGTTAATGGCATGAATTGGGCCATATTCTTCTGTCAGCTGAGTGAAGTGCCGTTCGAAGGCAGGTTGGGAGGCCTGAGGTCGTGTGAGTTGTATGCGCTGCCCGAAGGTTTGGAATCCTTGTTGCTCCCAGAACACTGACAGAAAAGCATCAAGTTTCGACCAAACATATCTTGAGAGACGGTATCGTTGCCGTACTCACATGGGACACTACCACGGACTTGGACATAACTGAAACAATGCAGATCTGAGGTGAAGAGAATTTCTGTCTGTGCATGATGGTTTAGCTGCATATACTTCAGTATTTCTGGTATCTACCTCGACAAAGTTGGCACAGTTGCCATCGTCGTCAACACCTCGCGTGTTGAACCGAGTTCCAGCTCTCTTCCATCCAAGACGTGATATGAGCGAAATCGTTGCAAGTGTTGGTGATCCATTCGTCGGAGGAGCAGGTAGAGCCAGTTTGAAGACTCCAACATAGCCTTGAATCGCCAATACCTAGGTCCGTTTGTGAGTCTAGGAACAAAGACGCATTGTAATGGAGGGAGTAAAACCTACGATAAACTGGCAATGATCCAACTCTGCACGTTCCTGGGGATCGAGACGGTCTCGGAAATCCAGCAGGCCTCTCACAATATACTCGTTCCACACAAATCTCTCGTCATACACGCCTACATCTTTCGCTGTAGCCTCGTCCCTTTCTATTCGTTGTGACAATCTCGAAGAGAGATCCCAATAAGGCTCCATGGCATAATAGAATGTCCCGGCAGCAATTATCTTTTGGAGAGGAGAGCAGGGATGTTCAACCAGATTGGGTGTCGAATTATTAGGTTGAGAGTAAGGCTCCCGCAGCATTCCATCGTCAGGAAATGAGGAACCGAAAGAGTCATAAGAAACGGAGAGGTCGTCCCAAGTCGAGGAAGTCAGACTGAAGAAGCCGACTTCATGAATCTTCGAGACATTCTCTGGATACGACCCCGAGGGACGAGTGTTCCCTACTTCCGTGGCCGAAACAATCACAGCAAGGAACATATCTATAATAAACAAATACAGGTTCGTTCAAAGGTTCATACATAAATCAGGATACGTACCCCCCGAAGCGGATATCAATCCTAAGCATCCCTTTACTATCCTGTTTGTCAATTTGATGGCGTTTGATAGATTTACTTCATCCTTCGGAAGGAACTCTACGATTGCTTGTGAAGACCTGCTTTCGGCAGCACGGAAGCGAAGTGCCCTCCGAGGCCGTCCTTGGCGTTCATCTTGCTGCGAGGTCACCAAGTACAAGGTTCGAGGATTCTCCGAGAGGTACAGATACATCTAGCGGTAAGATCACTGCGAGAGGGCAGCTTGGGATAAGTTGCGAGAAGTCGAAAATGACGCCGGTGCTACTTGGAGGTATTCCTGGAATCGGATGACCTTCAGGCAAAAAATGTAGAGCAACAATACGGAGATAGTGCAGAACGAGGAGAATAGAAATCTGTGTCGATATGGCTTTCTGGCGTTGTCATGAGCAATGTGGATGAAGTCGGAGTTCAGGTCGGTCCTCAGGCTCCAGCACTGACATCTCACAGTATGAGTAGTAACGCCGCCACCCGGCCAGGAAAGCGCCAAATCGAGATAACGATCTTACCAACTGACCAACTCTAGAACCTTAACTGGACGAGGATTTGATGGAGAATACGGAACGATCAAGAAGACAACGATAATAATAGCCACTCCGCAAGAATGTTTCGTAGGAAGAAGGCAAATCAATAAGCGATAGAACAGTCACATCAATGTCTATCCCTGCAATTTCCTCCAACCCTCGGCACGAGTTGTTATGTCCTTGTGGCATGGACACTTACTACTGGTTTCGTAATCCAACTACAATATAAAGCGTTGTTGAAGGCAATTTCAGGGACGAAAACTCTGATCGACCTTATCATCCGGCCATGGAGAACGGTGAGCCTCCGAATCGTAAAGACTGAGAGCGAACTAAAGACAAACGAAATACGAGATATAAGAAAACTACCACCAGTGTCCGAACCCCCCTTGAAACGAATCCGAAGAAGTATCCAAGATCCAGGCAAAGAATCCCATGACTATGTACCCGAATATCCTGAAAAATGTCCACAGTAAAAAACTGAAACATCCTCTTCAAAGTGCAGCTTCTCGTAGCATCGAATTCGCGCTAACCGCTCTTCTCAACTCCAACCTACTCTCTCCTGTCGTTGATCTCCGAACAGGTCGTCCAGGTGCCCGTCTCGGAGGCGGATTCAATTGGAAAGTCGGAGACTCGGACGAGCCAAACGGATCCGTTGGTCCTTGTGTCACAAGTATGGAACGAGGTCCATTTGGATTTTCAACGGACCCCCTTCGGGGAGGGTTTGGTGAACTAGGGAGACTCGGTATTGAAGGAACTCGATGTAGGCTCGGCGCAGGCGATACGGGTCGTAAACTTGGGGAGTTCACAGGACGAATATTAGGTGAAGGAGGTGCGATGATGCCTATGCTATTGTCTCGTTTCGGTTTTTGTCGTAAACGCGGTAATGATTCCAGGGACAACATGTCGTAAAGCGATTTGAATAAGGAACGTTTGGGGCGCGGCAATGCTAAACTTGGTGCGCTCGATGCAATTGGGGTATTTGGGACGCTGCTTTTGCCTCCTTTACACATGTGAGCCCAAGTTCCTTGTCGTAAGACGAGGTTAACTCACCGATGTTCAGAGGAAGTGCATTGTCATTGGCACTCAAGCTGAGGAACAGAAATAGGGGTGCAAGCCATACACACATTCCAAAGAACGTGGCAATATCGGCGAACCCAGGAGCGAGTATATTTCCTGCACCGTGATAGGTCGTCCGAGACCTATGCCTCGCTTCTTGTGTCAAGCGTGCGAAGTAGAAGAACCACATGAAGTGGTCACTGACGACCAATACACATGAAGCAATGAAACTCCATGATGTGAGAGAAATCAATGGCCAGCTTGAAGTGATATTTTGGAGGTATACGGCATGGCAAGCTATTGAGAAGAGGACGTGACCGAGGGGTAGATGGTCGAACAAGTACAGTATGATGTGTATAAATATGATGGCCTTTCGATTCAAATCATCAGCATCTGATGAAGGAGATTTAGAGATAAACTCACATAGATGCCCCTCTGTCCGATGACTTTAGCATGGCTGGAGTACTCTTCAATCAACTCTGACAACCACAAGAGGCCGCTGGCTGTTGAATCGGGCATTGATCAGCCTTCGCGAGAGGACCTCCACTCTAGACCGGGCTTACCCAGAGATAATGTTACGAATACGAAAGCGGCAGCAGCGCCAACATAGCTATAGAACTCGGTGAAATTCAATCATTACTGTGGGATTGTTTGGCCACGAACCTGAGGTAATGCAGAAGAGACATGGTCGACAAGAGAGAGACCAGGTGGAAGACCAAGAGAGGCGACGAAAGAACAGGGCTACCAGCGCATATAAGGCTACAGTCAGAATTAGCTCAGGGCACTGTGAGAGTCAGAAGTAGGATTTGAAGTTGCCGTATCCGTGTCCGAGGTCTCTTGGGAGCGGAAGCTTGCATAGGCGCTTAACCCATATGGATGTGCTGTCCACGGGCGCTTAAAGGAGCTATGACCTTTTTTGGTAATCGTACCCCACGTGGTGGCACTGTCCGCCGGTGCCGCAGTGCGGTGACCGACAAGACCGCTTCCTCCACCGATCTCATACTACCACCCACCGTCATGAGCAGCCTAGAGAGTGAGTTTACGATTGTCAGGATTTCAGAGTTTGCTGACATCTTGCAGAGACATTGTTCCAGCTGAAGGTCCGTATCTTTCTGAAATCTCCTCAACACCCCCACTGATCCTGGTCCCTTGTTCCAAATAGTTCACTGCAAAGACATTGAACCGTCAAGCAAAGAAAGCACAGAAAGATGAGAAGACCGAGAAGACCAAACTGAAGAAGGTGTGATATACCTCGTATCTCCAACGATACCACCCCATCCTCATAGTTTCCGCGGTTTCCCCAAACCAGGCTCTTCAGCAGGGGAACAACGATGGCGCCCGGATATACGCTTCTAACGCGATCAGGAAGAAGAACGAATCCCTAAACCTCCTCAGACTATCCAGTCGCATCGACGCCGTTGCAAGCCGAGTCGAAACAGCTGTGACAATGAAGCAACTCACAGGCAACATGACTTCGGTCGTCAGAGGGATGGATAAGGCGATGGAGAGCATGAACTTGGAGAGGGTACGTTTCATCCCAACGTCATACCCTCCCGCTTCATCTTAACCCTGAGACCTCCCAGATAACACTTGTCATGGACAAATTCGAGTCCCAATTTGCCGATCTTGACGTCCAGACTTCCATCATGGAGGATACTGTGTCGAATACAACCGCAGTATCCATGCCACAAGACGAAGTCGAGGCACTCTTGAAGCAAACCGCAGAAGAAGCCAACATCGAGCTACAACACGACCTAGCTTCAAAGGATCTCGCGAGTGTTCCAGATCTAGCGGTGAAGGAAACCCTGAAGGAAGAAGACGATAAGCTAGCCGCAAGACTGAGGGCACTGCGGCCGGCGTAATCTTCCCCAGTCTTTCCTGATCCTGATCTATTTCCGCCTTTGCGCTCTCGTATTCATGTTGTAGGATTATTTTATGGACTCTACCAACGACTTCGGGATTTGTAGACTTTGCACAATATCATCGTACCTTTCTTGCCTTATTCATTGGAACCGACGCCGCACTCATACCGCGATAATGAACAGAAGACAGAACAGCTCGGATGAACGCTGCATTATGAGAACACATAGATCGAAGGTACGAAGACAACACAAAAGAGAGCGCAGACCAAAAATGTGTCATGAGAAGGAAACACCAAGAGAACTAAGAAGTACACAGCAATCCAACCAGGAGCACCCAAAACTGGACGAGAGATACTGTATAAAGTATGAAAATGAAAATGAACTAGATGTGTAGATGGTGTGAGGCAAGAAGGGATGTTCCAATTCACGAAACCGTCCTTCCGGCTTTGGAATCAAGATCAAAAAGAGCAAGAACACGAAGCGTAAGAAGAGAACGAATGACGGAGATGGGTAGCGCAAATGTGGGGGGAGAGTAATATGTGAAGCATAAAAACATGGGTTGATATGGACATACGATGATTCAGAAAACGAAAAGTGAGGCGAATAACTGGAAAGAGCATCACTGATTCTCACGAACGAAACGGACGAATCTGTCCAAAAGAGCCTGCTTTCCTTTCTCATCCAAGCAGTTGGTAGAATCAAGCAACCGTTTAGCATGGGATACAAGACCATACGGCCCGTCTAGCGGGATAGCGTGCGCATCGAACCTATGAACGTCTGTAAAAAAAAAGTGGGGGAAATTCCTTGTCTCAGTACAACCTCGTTCAAGGTCCATCAGGAAACTACAAGAAAGTAAACAACTCTCACAAGTCTTGAATGTCGCATAAGCTGCATCCCCCAACGCTTCCTTAAATGCAACAGCCACATCAGAGGCCGCGCCAGACGACTGATCAGCTAATCTCCCTTCCTCATCCACCCCTCCGCCCCTCCATCTCGCCCTCGCTCGACTCGTAGTTGCAGATGTCTGTGGACGCCTTCCCCCAAACGAACCATACGACAGAACAGCTTCCTCGCGGACTCTTGTTGGAGCCCATGAGAGACCAATACCCAGATCTAATGACCGCCCCTTCGCTGAAGTCGGTCGCTGTTCAGGTCGTGGCTTCGTTGGCGAAGCCGGCGTCGGGGAACTACATCCCTGTCGAATGACAGATGCCCTCCGTTCATCCGCTGGTGACCCAGGGATCGGTGGAACGGCGGGCTCGAACTTGAATGGGCCGTGCGATGCCCTCAGGATCTTCTTGCCTGCGCTCCTACCTATGCTTGATGAGTGACCGGAGTGAGTAGATGTNGNTGNNG
>JANAWD010000496.1:0-15300 GCA_027627245.1 Meripilus lineatus | reverse complement strand
GNANCACCGTCAGAGTGATGATGGTTTTGAGACGAAGAATTTGCAGAGCTATCTGTCCCACGGCGGACGAGTTGTGCGCCAGTGCTTAGATCAAGATGAGGTCGGGCCTTCGATTTCGTGGATGAGAGAAGATTGGCTGGCGTAGGAGGTAATGGATGGTCATTGGCCTTTGACCGAGCGTTATCGGAACGTGAAGGGCGATTGGTGCCTTTCAGGCTGACACTTCTCTGCATCGGGTAAGCGTGTGTAGGGAGAGAAACGTTTCCGAAAGATCACNTTGGCATTTCCCGTCGAGTTCATCAANCTTCGAACGACACTGGGCGCTCAAAGTCAAAGCTTCCGTGTTTAATTCTTTTGGCTTGCAAAGCTGACACGGTAATCGTTGTCCCACCAGTAGTATCCTTTGAAGAACTCCTCTTTGCTCCCCCACTACTGGGTACCTTCTCCATTGGTTGAGCACCGATCGCAGCCCGAGATTCCCTCGGTATCGGTGAGCCCACTCTTCGTGGAGCCGTTATCCGCTCTTTCCCTTTCTCATTGTTGCTTCTGTCCCTCGAGGCGGATTGTTCCCGGTCTTTGGCACCCCGAGACCTCTCCCTCTCCTTTCCCTTCTCTCGTGAGGTAGAACCCAATGATTTTGATGTGTTCCACCCACATATGGGAGAACATCTGCCACCGAAATCATCTACATCACGATCGTCCGGTTCTGAATGGTAATGTTCACCACGAGGATGACGCGGCGAGTTTAGGACATGGATAGGCGCTAAACGGGCCTTGGGAGTAACCTCCATGCATGCAAATTCAGAATCCTCATTACGCCCGTGTCTATCGGAAGGAATTGGCGTTTTGGCTCGCCGGTCCTCATGGTTGGACCTGGCACTCGCATTGGAGCCAGAACGGAACCGACCTGTCCAAATACCTCGGTCGGCCGAGCTAGAGCCATTCTGGTGAGGATGAGGCGAGGTAGGTCGTGACTTGGACTTGGGCTCGGAAACGGAGTTTCTACGGGAGAGAGGGTATGGGATATGAAAGAGATTCCTCATCTTGGTCTTGCGAGAGGACTGTGACGAGCTTGGGTCAATAAATTCTGTCTGATAACGGAGCTGAGTGAGCAACCCCAAGAATAACTCTGGAAAGACCGTTTGTCGAACCTTGTGTTCTGTTGTCGTTGTCGTGGGTTGTCGTGGCTTTATCGTAGGATTCGTAGCAATCGTCGTACTTGAGAGTGGACGAGATTTTGACCGTGTGACGGGCTTCGAGATAGCAGAGGATGACGTTGACGGATCATGGCCACCACTGCTGGTAGATTTGGCTGACCGACGGCCAAGGGAACCACTCTGAGTTGGAATGGATATGTCGTGGACGGGGGTGCCATCCAGAGATCGTGAACGTCGTTTCTTTGAACGAGAGCGGGAGGCTGATCTCGCGAGGAATTCGACGAGCTGTAATTCACGCGAATCAGGGATACGCGTGTAATAGCGCGTCATTAATCTTTCTTGTTTGGTTGAAGAGAGCGCTGAAAGAGAATTGAAAGTGGTACTTACCCTACTCCCGAAACTGCGACCTGCCCTCTCCTCCTTTGAGTTCTCCATCGATGGTGTATGCAAGTCTACGACGCTTGCGGGGAGACTATTCGCATAATCTGGGTAAGGAAAGCGATTGGACTCTGACTCTGAGTCTTCTTCAGAGTGCTGTGAAAGAGGATGCGGAGAAAATGATGAGACGGTTGCGATGGAAGACTTGAGAGAGGAGGGAGGAAGCAATTACCTGAAGAGAGTGAGCCGAGTGGGTGCGAATTGACCTGGTGGAGGAACTGAGGAAAGAAGGGAACTTGAGGAGAGGGAACACGTGTTAGGCACGGGCAGGATGAGAGGACATCGTGTTGAAGAACCCACGTCTCTGGTCAACCTGACGCGAGCAGCGCCTATCAAACCTAGACTTCTTCCTCGTTGTTGGCTGGATGTTGATGGCTTGTGGGCAATGTGCGGAAGGCGAGCGGTGGAATCGTAGTCGAATGGGGAGGTTGCGGTTGAAGATGTGGAGGAGGAAGTGAAGGAGGAGAGAGACGTGGAAGACTCATTACCGGGAGTATCTGACATTTCGATGCCCGAGTGCTTGTCGTGGCGTTTTTTCGGGAAGGTTTTGAACTGTGCGACATGGGGTGAGCAATGATCAGAGAAAGGAAGTATGGCGGTATTAATAAAGGGAGGTTAATAACCTTTTCAAGCTCGAGTCGATTGTGTGTTGTCGAGGAGGACATCGAGAGCAGAGTAGGATAGCCTTCGGATGCGAAGTGTCTGGAAATCCGCTTCCTGATCCGGCGCTGACCGTAGTTGCGAATGCCAGTCGGGTTGGACCCTCGGAGGGAGAAGGGCATATTTTGATATTTTGCGAATGGGACGAGGGGATCGCTCGAGCGTCGCTGCCTTGCTGACATTCGGGTTGTGTACTTGCCCAGTGCACTAGCCAACGGGTTGCGCCAATTCAGACCTCTCGTTCTTATATACAGTATTCACGTTTGCGCCAGACATGGCCATCTGACCTCGCAGCGACAGAAATCACAACACAACTTTTCATGTCGCGGCTGTCCGTCGACCGAGGACGAGAGCCTGGTCGAACTTTTTGCGGGGATTGTTCGAGGCGTTGCCATTGATTGATGCCCCTGCCTCGTTCAGGCAACTCTCCTGGAATGCCTCGCCGATCAATCCATCACCACATCAGATCGTTTTGGAGGACGGCCTTTGCCACAGACGCGCCCTCGCACGTGAGAGATACGGTCATGTGCAGGGAACGCGTGACGTCTTCGTGGGCAATTCTGTCGCCATTATGGGCGTCTATGACGACTCGCTTCTTTTGCCTTTTCGTTTGCCAGTACGCATCGCAATGGCACAAATGATGGCTCGCATTTTCAAAATGACCCATAGTCAGCCTCGGATTCGTCCAGGGGCGAGTCGCTGACACATTCTCCAGCTCCGCCCATCTTCCTCTCACTTCCACTCTCAACGTCGTCCACAATGAACACCTCGAAAATCGCACACAGGGCCCTAAGGATAAACCGTACTCCACTAAAACACTCAGTGCGGCACAGGTCAACACGAGCAGCCTCAACATGTCCCTTGCCAACCCCTGCAGATCGTCCCTCATTTCCATGCGTCGAGGCACACGCTGCCAGGGAATCTCGTATTTTAAACTCTGGCAATCCCCCATCGATATTTTCAACCCAGTTCCCTTCGCAGCCGTCATCTTCCTCCTCCACAAACACCGGACCAGAACCCCCATACGCCCGTCCGAGCCCCACTTCATACAAAACCTATCACCACTCCGAGCCCCTCCCGCTTACTTATGCACCCTCTCTTCCGCAATTTGATGTCGCCTACGAAACATGGGGATCCCTCTCACCCGCAAAGGACAACGTAATACTATTGCATACAGGCCTCTCTGCCTCCTCGCATGCTGCCTCATCGGAATTGAATCCTTCCGAGGGCTGGTGGGAGAAATTCATTGGACCTGGCAAAGCACTCGATACCGACCAGTTCTTCATAATCTGTACAAACGTTCTAGGGGGCTGCTACGGATCGACTGGTCCATCCTCCATCGACCCGACGATCGGACAGCCCTATGCAACGCGTTTCCCTGTCCTCTCCATCTTTGACATGGTCCGCGCTCAATTTTGCCTCCTCGACCATCTCGGCATCGACAAGCTCTACGCCAGCGTTGGCTCCTCTATGGGCGCGATGCAGTCGCTCGCCGCTGGTTGGCTTTTCCCCGAGAGAGTGGGAAAAATTGTCAGCATCAGCGGCACCGCTAGGAGTAGCCCCAGCGCGATTGCGATGCGTTTTGCTCAAAGAAGTGGTGAGCTTCTAATTCAGTTTTGCACCTGCCATATGTGTTTCGTGCTGAAACCTCCTGTGGAAAAGTTCTGATGGCAGATCCAAATTGGAATAACGGTTTCTATTACGGTGGGCTTCCACCGCACACTGGCATGAAGCTTGCACGCCGTACGCACGCCTATTCTTTGCGAGATTTCGGAGGAGATATGAATGGCTGACATCATTTGTTTGATTCAGAGATCGCAACTATCACTTACCGCTCAGGTCCAGAATGGGATCAGAGGTTCGGAAGGAAAGTTCGCTCGATCACGCCAGTGCAATCGTCCAACACATCACCTTCAAACTTAAACTCTGATTCACGTAAACTACCACGGACGCCAGCCCTGTGCCCGGATTTCTTAATCGAGACATACCTTGACTACCAGGTGAGTCCGACTCACGATCTCAAAATTACTCCACGGATTGACATACTCTCCCAGGGCGAACAATTCTGCTTGAAATACGATGCGAATTCGCTCATCTACATTTCCAAAGCTATGGATCTATTTGACCTGACATCGTCGTCCTTGGCTTCACTCAATCTCACGCCTCCTCAACCCACAAGCTCACAACCCCCCGAACCTCCGACTCATTCTTCCCACCCATCATCTCCAGCACATCGGTATTACCATTCACAACTATCACATTCAAAACACCATCCCCCACCACCCAATCCTCCTCCACATCTTCCCGAATTGGCCGAAGGTTTGATGCCCTTGGCAAACACACCCACACTGATACTCGGCGTTCAAAGTGATATCTTATTCCCCGTGGAACAGCAGCGAGAGGTCGCTGATGCCCTTCGGATGGCTGGAAATCAAATGGTTAGTTATTACGAACTTGGAGGTGTTTGGGGACACGACACGTTCTTGTGAGTACCACCCTCATGAAATTATGGGAGTGTTTTCATTTTCACGTGTTAATTTGGTATTTGTAGGTTGGATGTGCAAAACGTCGGAGGAGCGATTCGGGGTTTCTTGTCTTGATATTGCTTACTGTGCTGATTGTGTATGATTACGATGTTACATGTTGACAATGCACAGTTGATTCCGTCATAATACAGGTCTTCTACCGCATTCAGATCCGGGTTTTTCGCACAATTATACTGGGTTCTCATTCAACATAATCGAGAATTCATACGTAAGGATAAAATACATGCATCCGTAAAGAGGGGAAGGTTTCGTAGCATCTTCAGATTGTCGTTTGCTTCTTGTGTCCCATTGGCGAAGGGGGCCAAAGAATAATTCGGAGACAGGAGTGAAAGGCATGAGAGCGCGGGGAGAGATCATAGTGATTGAGATATTACATTGACCAATTGATCCACGGTAGATACTTGTCGTGTATACTTGAGACTTGATGAATTCGTGACGATATTTACCACAGGGTCCATGCTGAGTTCCCAGGAGGGGTTCACCAATGGCTCCTTCGTCTATGTCTTTTGTCCAGGAGACCCGCTTTGGTGTTGGCCTTCATCTGCATTGGTCAGAATCTCACGCGGAATAGGTAGCGTTAGGAGATACCCCAAAATATTTCGTACTACCAAAGTTCTTGGATGCTCCTCACGGTACGCTTCAGCCCATTCGACATAGTGGTCAATATCGACGACTGTCCCCTGTTCGGTTACCGGGAAAGGGTAATAGTGATCACGTTGCCAATATTCTTCAAGTAACTTGAGTCTGCGTTCCACGAACTTGCGAGATGTCCAAGATGACTTGAGACAGTCTTCGAAGTACCGGTTGGGTATACCGAAAGCATAGCAGAGTATCCAGTCTCGAGATTCTTTCTGGATGTGTCCGTAGATAGAATCGCAGATCTTGCGTCTCTCTTTTCTCGTGAAAGGCGGCATTTGAGGCCCAGAAAACTCAGGGACAAGCCAAGAGGGCATCCTTGAGACCGACCAGTGAGGCGCATGGTATGAGTATTCCCAACCGGACCCGATGATGATCTTGGCATTTCCTCCTTCGAAAGAAACGAGTAGACGAGGAAGCTCGAGGTCGTGATAAATGCCAGTCCTTTCCTTCACGAATAGTTCTTTGACGTATTCTGAAAATCGTTGTCCCATCACTGGTGGCGTTACGTATGCTGCTTGGAAGTGGTAAGGTATCAGGTCATATAACTTGCCCCAGGTGTCGCGGATAGCCTTTCTCTCTTCTTGATTGAAAGCCTGAGGGTCCATGCCGGGCCAAAAAGAAAGAAAAGCTTCCGGGTCCTTGTCTGCAAAATCCATGAGGCTTCGCATGTGATTCGCCATGGACCGGAGGTAATAGTATGCTATTGAGCAAGCTGGTCGAGGAGGGTGAGACGCAAGGGGGCCTTGAAAATAACACGGGATAGACAACCCTGAGTTATCTCTGACAGTAGAACCGTTTTTCAGGACCATTCGCGTCGTGTAGATGCTGCCGACATTGTATCTGTAAAGCTTCAGCATGACAGAGGCCAATTCTTTGATAACAGCCTCTTTCCGTGTCTTGCAGAGTCGTGGCCAGATTTCCATGAGGGGCCGAACATTAGTGTCCTGTGTCGAACGAGTAATGTCAAACGGATTGATCGGCGAGGTCTAAAGATCGGTCCGTACTTTGAAAAACATTACCGACCCTCTCCCAACGTCCAACGACTTAGACTTACGACTATAGAGGATGGTGGGGGCGTTGATCCCTGCTTCAGCAGCCACCTCCGTCATACCCAGCTAGAAGAATATCAGAGCTCAGACACAGATTGCAAGTGGAGATGGGGGAACACGTACTATTCCCTCAATGGAATGTAGTTGACGATTGAAGGTCCCCAGCGGGAAGTGAACGAGAACGGGGGGATATTGATCGGGAGTCAACGTAGCCTCCAACATCTAGAGAATAAGAAGGGGAAAATCAGAAATTAGAAGCACGAGATTTACGGACCACGAAGTGCAGTTACCTTTTCCCCGGCCCAGAAGACATCTTGAATGGATACCACCTTCTGGGGTCCTAGCTTCGACAACTTTGGAGACTGTGGATCAAGTAGCTCTATCGCCTCCACAAGGGCCTTCATGTTCTAGAAGGATGTGAGTACCCGCCATGTGTGAGGCGTGAAGGAGAGAACGCACGACATCGGGGAAAAAGGCAGACTTGAAATTGTACTCGGTCATGACTGAAGAGTTTGAGATTGTGAGGGGCCGTGCTCGAAACGCGCTCTTTTTTATATGTGCACAGTGCCCCAAGGTCCCGCCGTTGTGGCCTGTTGTGGCCGACGGCGTGGCCTCAGGAGTATGCAACATCCATATGATGCCGTTGCTACGGGCCCCGCATTTAAGCTCAGGCACAAGCATCTTCGTTGGCCTTGCCTTGGTGTCATGCCATTTGTCTGAGATATCGCCTTGCCTCTGGGACCTCGAGATTTGTCGTACGAAAAGAGTCTTATACCCGGAGTGGAATCCTCGCAATGTCGCGATGTTGACGATATGAATGATAGGGTGATTTGCCAATTTTCGATACTTCCGTACCTTTTATACTGGTTCGAATTCAAGTTCTCCGTCAGCCGCACGCTGCTGACGGCCGCTATTTGGACCTTCGTTCAAGTTGTTATGGTGGCGGACATTTCCAGTGGCGTCTGAATCGGAGGGGCAGAAGTTCCCCGAAGGCCGAGGCCTATATCAGGCAATCGATACGGTGTGCCGCAGGGCACACCTTTTGCCACTCTTCGTTCCAACCTTGGACGTCCTTGGACCCGCGATTGTTACGAGTACCCTGTCCAATCTCTTTGGTCGTTATACAGAGCAAATCTATACCGTAGAATAAATCGTATCTTTGGCTCGTCCTCTGGTAAGAAGATCAACCCTTCAGGATGCAATCTCGTCGGGATAATCCGAGCATCGTTCAGATGTCTAACAACTTCCTGGACAGACAGATAATCGGATGTCTTGTGAATTTCATACGTAGGACCAAATACATGTATTCGCATGGAGGGAAAGTGATAGCATGAACATATGGGGGTCCAGTTTTATAGGATCTTTAATTTGTCTCTCGCTATGTACTTGGATCTCTTGGGTGAAGGGGATGAATGATTGAGAGTCAGAAGAGCAAGACACGGGAGCTCGAGGAGGGGCCATGGTGTTTGAGACGCATTAAACCAATTGGTCCATGGCAAATACCTGCCGTGCAGATTTGAATCTTCTGGTAATCCATGATAAATTTTACCACAGGGCGCATGTCGCGTCTTCAGGAGGGCCCACCAATGGCTCCTTTGGACCATGGTCTTGCGTATGCCCAGAAGTCCCGGCTTGGTGTGGGAGTGCATGTGTCAGGATCGTACCTGAAGGTAACGCGACGAGATTCCCCCAAATATCTTGTATCGCCATGAATTTTGTTGGGTGATTTAGATAGTACTGGCGGCACCATTGACGGTAGTGGTCAACAGTGATGACGGACCCTTGTTCGGTTATCGGGAAAGGGAAAAAGTGATTACGGCACCAAAATTGTTCAAGCAATTTGAGTCTGCGTTCCACGGACTTGCGAGATGTCCAAAACGACTTGAGACAGTCTTCGAAGTACCGGTTGGGTATACCGAAAGCATAGCAAAGCATCCAGTCTCGAGATTCTTTCTGGATGTACTCGTAGATAGAATCGCAGATGTCGAGTCTCTCTTGTTTCGTGAAAGGCGGCATCCAATGACCAGAGTACTCAGGGACGAGCCAAGAGGGCATCCTTGAGACCGACCAATGAGGCGCATGATACGAGTATTCCCAACCAGACCCAACGATGATCTTGACACTCTCCCCTTCGAAAGAAACGAGTAGACGAGGAAGATCAAGGTCATGATGGATGCCAGTCCTTTCTGTCAAGAATAGTTTTGTGGCGTAGTCTGCAGCTGGTTGTCCCACCAAGGACTTTGTAGCGTAAAACGGTATGCAATGGTAAGGCACCAGATCAGAAAGTTTGGCCCAGGTGTCACAGATCGCCTTTCTCTCTTCTTCGGTGAGAGGGCCCATGCCGTGTAGGTATGATTTATCTGGGGTTTTCTCAGCATATCGCATTAGAATTTGCATCTGATTCGCTAAGGATTGTAGGTATGAAGCTGCTGTTGGGGACGCCGGTAGAGGAGGGATAGACGCAAGGCGGCCTTGGTGATAACGCGGGATAGACAGTCTTGAGTTATCTTTGGCCGGTAAACCCATTTTGAAGACCTCTCGTGTCGTACAGATGCTGCCGATATTGTATCTGTAAAGCTTCAGCATGACAGAGGCTAACTCTTTGATAACAGCCTCTTTCCGTGTCTTGCAGAGCCGTGGCCAGATTTCCATGAGAGGCTGAGCATTAGTGTCCTGGGTAGAATGAGTCAAGTCAAAAGGATGATTGAAGGGATCTAAAGATCAGATCCGTACTTTGAGGAACATTACGATCGCTCTCCCAATGTTTAGCGATGGAGACTGACGAGCATAGAGAATGGTGGGGGTGTTGACCCCTGCTTCAGCAGCCACCTCCATCATACCCGCCTGAAAGATGTCAGAGTTTAGACACAGATTGCAAGTGGAGACCGGGGGACGCGTACCAGTCCTTGAGCGTGATAAACTTGAAGAAGCTTGTTCCCCCGGGGACAGTGAATGAGAATGGGGGGACATTGATTGGGACTCAACGTAGCCTCCAACATCTAGAGAATAAGAAGAGGGGGATCAGAAGCGCGAAACCTACAGAGCACTGCGGAGCGCATCTACCCTTTCTCCCGCCCAGAAGACATCTTGAATAGACACCACCTTTGGGTTCCTTATTTTCAATAACTCTGGAGACAGTGAAACAGATAGCTCTATCGTCTCCACAAGGTCCTTCATATTCTAAAAGGGTGCTAGTACCCGGCATATCTGAGGCGTGAAGGAGAGGACGTACGACATCGGGGAAAAATGCTGACTTGAACTTGAACTCGGCCATGACTGAAGAGTTTGTGATTGATTGTGAGGGACCATACTCGAAACGTTCTCTTTATATGTGCAGAGCCCCAATGTCCTGCCAGTGTGGCCCGAAATGTGGCCTCAGGAATATGTAAATGCATATGAAAATGAAATGATGGGCTGATACCGTTGCTTCGGCCCCAACAAAGAAGTCCGAATACAAGAAACATTGTTGGTCTTGAATTGTTGTCGATGAATTTTGTCCGAGATATCGCCTTGCCTCTTGGACGTCGAGATTCCGAGTCGTAGTACGAAACGAGAATCTGAGAGTCGAGTCTTCATCCAATCCCGAATCTTCTATCAGGTAGCAATTTTGTGATGTCGACGATGTGACGATGCGCCAATCTTCGAGCCCTTCCGAACGTTTTGTTCTGGTTCAAAGTCACCGTCAGCCGCATACTGCAGTGACAGCCTTCATGTTCCGGCGCGCGGCGGACATCTCCAGTCGCAGTAGAGCCAACCTTCGGAGAGGCAGAGATCACCCGAGGTCCGAGGCTTGGCATCCATATCAGGCAATTGGGCGTAGCTTCTGCTCTTTGTCCCAAATCTTGAACCTGCGATTGTAACAAGTACCCTTTTCAATCTCTTTGGTCGTATCACCACATAAATCTATAGCCTGGAATGGACCGTATCTTTGGCCTGTCCCCTACTAAAAAGCCGAGACCAACACTTCAGAAGCATTAATGACCACTCCCGCAATCCAGCATAGAAAGGTCCTGTCAAAAACAATGTCTTGTGCAGCGGCCATGTCAGAGGATCCGCGGATTCAAGATTAGATAAGGAAGACCGCCTAGTATATTATGATTACGATTACATGTTGACTCGGGATGGCAATACACAGATGGTGTCTTTATTTCGCAAATCTTCTCAGATCTCGGCTCAATGCACAATTCCACTGGAGTTTCATTTAACATACTTGAGGAATTTATACGTAAGGGTACAATACATGCGTTTGGATCATGGTGGATGGGGAAGAATGAGAATTAATATATTCGACCTAGCGTCTTTAGATTGTCATCGGCCTCTTGGGTCTCATTGGTGAAGGGGGGCAAAGGCGCCAAGGGAATGATTGAGAGACAGAAGAGAAAGGCATGAAAGCGTGGGGTGCGATCATAATGATTCAGAAAGTACATTGGGCGAATTGATCCATGGCACTTGTCGTGTATACTTGAGTCTTGATGAGTTCATGACAAACCGCAGTGTCCATGCTGAGTTCCCTGGAGGAGCTCACCAATGGCTGCTTTATCTAGGTATGGGGAGAGTTCGTCCAGAAGTTCCGTATTGATGCTACCATCTGCATTGGTCAGAATCTCGGACGTAGGTGCCACTCTGAGATCCCCCCAAATATCTCGTACTGCCAAAAATCTTGGATGCTTCAGAAAGGACTCCAAAGCCCATTCGGCATAGTGGCTAGCATTGACGGCAGTCCCCTGTTCGGTTACCGGCCAAGGTAAAGGGTGATCACGACGCCAACATTCTTCAAGTAACTTGAGTCTGCGTTCCACGGACTTGCGAGATGTCCAAAACGACTTGAGACAGTCTTCGAAGTACCGGTTGGGGATACCAAAAGCATAGCAAATTATCCAGTCTCGAGATTCTTTCTGTATGTGTCCGTAGATAGAATCGCAGATGTCAAGTCTCTCTTGTTCCGTGAAAGGCGGCATCCGAGGCCCAGAGAACTCAGGGATGAGCCAAGAGGGCATCCTTGAGACCGACCAGTGAGGCGCATGATATGAGTATTCCCAACCGGACCCGATGATGATCTTGGCATTTCCTCCTTCAAAAGAAACGAGTAGACGAGGAAGATCAAGGTCATGATAAATGCCAGTGCTTTGCTTCAAGAATAGTTTATCGGCGTAGTCTGCAGCTTGTTGTCCCACCACTGGTCGTGTCGCGTATACTGGTAGGCAGTGGTAAGTTGCCAGGTCATATAGCTTGGTCCAGGTGTCGCGGATAGCCTTTCTCTCGTCTTGATTGAGAGCCTGAGGGTCAATACTGGGCCAAAATGAAAGAAAAGCATTCGGATTCCTTTCAGCGATATCCATGAGAATTTGCGTCTGGGTCGCCAGGGTCTGGAAGTATAAAAGCGATACTGGGCAAGCTGTTAGAGGGGGGACAGACGCAAGGGGGCCTTGAAAAAAACACGGGATAGACAGCCCTGAGTTATCTCTGGTTGGTAAACCCTTTACGTGGACCTTTCGCGTCGTGCAGATGCTGCCGATATTGTATCTGTAAAGCTTCAGCATGACAGAGGCTAACTCTTTGATAACAGCCTCTTTCCGTGTCTTGCAGAGCCGTGGCCAGATTTCCATGAGGGGCTGAGCTTTAGTGTCCTGTATTGAACGAGTAAAGTCAAAAGGATTGATAAACGAGATCTAAAGATCGGATCCGTACTTTGAGGAACATCACCATCGCTCTCCCAACGTCCAGCGACGGAGGTCTACGACAATAAAGGACGGTGGGAGTGTTGATACCTGCTTCGGCAGCCACCTCCATCATACCCAGCTGAAAAGAATGTCAGAGATTAGACACAGATTGCAAATGGAGACGAGGGAACCCGTACCATTCCCTGGAAACGAGATAAACTCGACGAGGGCCGCGAGGTCCCCGAAGGGAAGTAAATGAGAACGGGGGGACATTGATTGGGACTCAATGTAGCCTCCAACATCTAGAGAATAAGAAGAGGGAGATCAGAAGCGAAAAACCTACAGAGCACTGGGAAGCGCATTTACCCTTTCCCCTGCCCAGACGACATCTTGAATGGATACCACCTTCAATGGCTTTGAAGACAGTGGAACAGCTAGCTCTATTGTCTCCACAAGGGCCTTCATATTCTAGAAGGGTGTTAGTACCCAGCACAACTGAGAGGGTGAAGGAAAAGAACGCACAATATCAGGGGAAATAGGCGGACTTGAAATTAAACTCGGTCATGACTGAAGAGTCTGAGGTTGTGAGGGACCATATTCGATAGGCTCTCTTTATATATATGCACAAAGCCCCAAGCTCCTGCCAGTGGCCTGAGGTGTGGCCCGAGGAATACACAACATCGCGATGCATATGAAATTATGGGTTGATGTCGTTGCTGCGGCCTCAACAAAGAAGCTCAGGTACAAGCAACTTCGTTGGTTTTGGCCGATGACTTTTATCCTAGATGTCGCCTTGCCTCTCGGACCTCGAGATTCGTAGTGCCGTGGAAGAATTGAGTCTTCATTTATCTTGTACCTGAGCCTCTTATCGGATAGCAATGTCGCGTTGGTGACGATGAGAATAGAGGGATGACATGCCAATTATCGAGCCCTTCCGAGCCTTTTATGCTGGCTCACATTCTGCGTCAGCCGCACACTGCTGACGGCCGTCTGAGCCGTTGTTGCACGGTGGCGGACCTTTGGCAACCTTGAGGGGCAGTCCCCCGATGGCCGAGGCTTGGCATCCATATCAGGCAATCAATACGATATGCTGTAAACAAGGCGCAGCTTCTGCTCTTTGTCCCAATCTTGAACCCGCGACTGTTACGAGTGCCCTCTTCAACCTCTTTGGTCGTATCACCACAGAAATCTATACCCTAGAATGAACCGTATCTTTGGCTCGTCCTCCAGCAAGAAGCCGAAACCAACGCTTCAGGATGCAATCTCATCGGTCAGTCCTCCTACAACCCAAACATCGTTCAGATGTCTAACAACTTTCTGGACAGACAGACAATAGGATGTCCTCTATCGAGGTTAAAATAAAGAAGCTTGATGGTGAATTGGCCCGATACAAGGAACAAATGAGCAAACTCCGAAGTGGGCCTGGTAAAGTAAGCACATAATATGGCTGGAGCCGTTTGAAGGTGCTCAGTCGATCCCATACAGAACGCCATTCAAGAACGAGCTTTGCGAACTCTGAAGCAGAAGAGGTTGTACGAAGGCCAATTAGCCCAGCTATCCCAGCAGACGTTCAACATGGAATCCGCAGCTCTGGCTACGGAGAACCTGCGGAATACGATGGCCACTGTGGACGCTATGCAACAAGCAAACAAGGAACTGCGGAGGCAGTATGGTAAATTGGATATTGACAAGATTGAGGTACGTTTGTTCCTCGTTTCGCCGTAGCCCAACTATAAACTCAAGGGTCACCCAGAGCGTTCATTACGATATGGAAGATTTGCTTGAACAAGCAAACGAAATCCAAGACGCGTTAGGGCGATCCTACGCAGTACCAGATGAGATCGATGAGCTTGATCTGCAAGCGGGTGTGTATAGTCAGGCTATCATTGTGTTCCCTTATTAACGCGACCAATCGTAGAACTGGATGCCCTTGAGCTGGAAGCAGAGGAAGAGGGTCCTTCGTACCTTGCAGATTTGAACAAAGCACCAGACTTTATTGATGAGCCTCCAGTTGAGCTCCCTGAGGTACGTTCCCGTTTCTAACCCCCGAAATGCTTGCGATTGACGGAATGTATACTAGGAACCTGCAAAGGAGCCAGCGGAGGCTGTTAAGACGGGTGCTTAGGCCCGCATCACTTGTGAATTTTCTGATATTACTTTGTTCCCCAAGATAATGTATGTACACTATTGTAGCATCTCCAATGGGTCTGTGTGCGCGGCGCTTACTCAAAACCCAAGCTCGAGAATAAGCAGAGCAATAACGACGATGACTGTGATCATTGCCATCACCTGACAACGCCATTTAAACAATCCAGCGACTGACAATGAACTACGTCAGCCTCACAGTTCAAGCTGGCAGAGAACGAGACCTACAGTCGTCGGGCGCGTTGATAAACACTCCTGCAATCCAGCACGGGGGGAATAAATGGCCTGTCAAGAACAATGTCTTGTGTAGTGGCCATGTTGGAGGATCCGCGGGTCCGAGATAAGGAAGACCCCCTAGTTTGTATTGTCGCTGTGGCTTTTCTGACCCAATAATACGCCCGAGTGTGCCCTGAACTGACGTTGGAGGGTGTGGGACCTGAGATTCCAAATCGAATCCCTGACTATGTGGACTCGATTTTCCCTGGGGACAGTCACGTAGAGTGGAATAAGGATCGAGACAAGAAGCAAGCACAGGCTCTCGTCTAAACACGCACCTTGGAGGAAATGTCCTGCATCTCCAGATCATCCAGTGTCAAAGATAGCTGCCCAAAATCTGACGCATCCTGTGGGTTGTCGTGGTACAGCTTATGTGGTCTTCAGTACTTTGCAAACGTCACTCCAATGTTGAAACGCTCACTTTGATATCACTTTCCCAATTTGCGGCTTGAGGTGAGTTTTCGGCAGTTGATACCTTGATATCTGGTTGTTCCACGCTCATGTTGGGTGTCGAGTATGAGTAGTCCCAGGGACGAAAAGGAGAGCAGAAGATGTGGCCCCGTCACACCTCCTATATTATACGCATAACCATTGCCATACACAGGTAGTATGATGTGTCTTCTCGCACCTGTCGAAACCATTCATGATAATCCACCTCTCTGGAAATCGGGTGTCATTAGCTTCCGCGGCGATGTCAAACTATGGGGCAGCCGAACTTTCTTGTCCGAGT
>JANAWD010000495.1:0-32159 GCA_027627245.1 Meripilus lineatus | reverse complement strand
CTCGAGCTATAGGACTCAGAATATTGAATAACGTGTTACTCTCGGACTACGATCACCTTGGACTACGATTACTTTATACGTGTGATATTTGTGTTACGGCGTTTGGTTTCCATTTTCTGTTCTTCATCATTCTTTGTGGCAGAGGCTCTGTCTTCGAGGTATAATCCCCGTTTAGGGTTCCTCGGGTTATCCCCTTCCACGCTAGACTTGGTGAGCCCTCGTTTCAATCGTGTATTGTTGATTTTTCTATTCTAGGTACATTTTACTCGTGAACGACGTTCCGTGTGACCGTCTCGCTGGTTCTCTGTGCCGACGACCTCCCGATTCCCTCATCTCCTCGATTCCCGTATCAGTCACCTCGCGGCCAACATCAACCCTCACTCCCCGCCTCGCTCTTATCGTAGGGCGAGACACGAGCTCAGACAGCTCGTCCCCTTCTTTTTTCTCTCCTTCTTCTCTCGCGCGTGGTCCCCGCTACATACCTCCCAGCACCGTTGACGCTGAGTATGCCCTCCAGCGTTCCTTCAGCTTCATTCGCTCATCGGCTTGGTAAAGCCCCCGACAGGTGCTGGGTCTCGCGGTTGGGCTGGGAAAAATCTCAGCCACGTCGTCACCGATTGTGTGGTCACTTGGAGTTGTTCGCAACGCCACAATTTTCTCCAATGTGGGAGCGGAGCAGCCCCAGATACGTTACCCATACTTCTTCTCTCGGTGGGGGAATATGCCAGACGCCGTGAGTCCGATTATGTGCCGTCTCGGCTAGGAATTGAATACAGTATGACCGACTACAGATTGACGCTTTCGTTCAAGATTTTGATTCGGCGTCGTCGAGGGCAAGTGCTCTGGATGATCGAATTGTGAACGCAGCATCCTCCATTTCTCCTGGCTATCCAGATTTAGTCGCTCTTTCCTCGCGTCAAACGATAGGAGGAACTGAAGTCACAATCTCGAAAGGTGCAGATGGAAATTGGAACACATCCGACGTTCAAATGTTCTTGAAGTCGGTGGGAACTAAGAAGTGAGGATTCCGTCTGCCATTTCCTAGGAAAACTCTATTCAGACACATTTTAGGAGGGTCAGCCCTGTGGAAATCATTTTCAATTCCTTTCCTTTCTTCCTCTATCTCAATCCGTCTTATTGTGGATATCTGCTCGTCCCCCTCCTCGACTTCCACGTCACTTCAAGATGGAGCCAACCGTATGCGGTCAACGACCTAGGTACGTACCTCATCCACATCCGAGGTGTTCCATCGTGTTTCACTGAAATGGTGCAACATAGGATCTGCGTATCCCAATGCAACAAAAGCTGATATGCCACATCCACTCGGCATAGAACGTGCGTTTCCCAGACTTTACTCGCCCGGTTTTCGACCTCATGTGTACTGTAGAATCCGGAAACATGTTGATCATGACATTGGGGCATGCAAGGGCTTCTGGCGACAACACACTTTTATCGCGATACGTAAGTTATCCCACGAACAAGTGATACTCGCTCCTCACTTGTCTCAGTACGGCCTTTTGCGGGGATGGGGGGATTACCTTGTCGACAACACCATGAACCCAGCAAACCAGTTCGTATAAATTCGACGGCATGTTTTGTACCATTTAATTGAATGGTCGAAAATAGATCCCTCCCAACCCTTGGAATCCAACCGAACTCAACGCAGCTTTCCTTGAAAGGAATTGTCGGTATCAAGGCTATGTCAGAGATTGGCCAGATCGTCGGAATGAATGATGATGCCACTCGTTTTTCGGTTTGTCTCTGAAGCCTGTGGAAACCCAGTATTATCTAATTGCGATCTTAGGACATAGCCTCGCAATATTCCTCGAGTTGGCATTCCTTGGCCCTCTCTTCAGACACCGGAAATCAACATATTGTATCCAATTTCGGGGATGCAGATTCATCCTGGTCCCTCGCTTATAACTTGTACACCGACAAACTACTCCAGACTAATCTAATCAACTCAGATGTAAGGTGCTTGATTGTGTGGCATTTTCACGACAGTCTCACCATTCGTCAGATATATCAGCTTCAGACGTCGTATTATAATCAACTATTTTCCTCCATGGCCGGTACGTGGCATATGGAATGAGGCGTGGTACCCAAAGCTTACGGCTCCTCAGCCCTTCCTGCGAATAGTGCGTCAGATAGGGTCAACTCTGGTTAGTTCATTGCGTCGCTCTTAGAGTTTTATCACCTATTTTGATCTCTCATTGTAGCCTGGGTAATGTTGTCTGCGGCAACAGTCACAGAAACTACTGTCCGCGATTTATTGATTGGGCAAGTGAGCAATCAAGCCAAGTCAACGCAATTCTTCCCGTTTCTAGGAAACTTGAGTAATACCTCTTATGTTGGTTGGTCAAGGTAGGAAGAGTCTATCACAGAGGGAGATTGTACTTATCCAGTTCCTTGATAGTCCTGCCCAGGGTTCAATGTTTTCTCTCCTCGCTCTAAAGTAAGTTAATGTAATAGTGATGGGCTGCTTTCTGACGGTTTCCGAAGTGCGACAGAGAAGCGAGACTCCACGCAGTCGAAGAAAGCGAGTACCATTGGACCTGTGGTTGGTGGTGTAGTTGGGGGAATAGCGTTCTTTGCGTTCATCATCTTCGCGGCCCTTCTCTGGCAGCGGAGGAAAAGACGTCAGCTCGCTCAGCGATTGGAATATGAGCTTAACACCGATGGGAATTACCCCTCATTGGTCGCTCCCTATTCCTATCAACCTCAAGGGCAAGATCAAGAACAGCGTCTCAGAGCGTCACGATCGTCTCATACCCTCCAAGAAACATACTCACAGCCTGGTATCATTCCGTCATCCAAAGCTAGACTGGAGGCTTTACTGGCTGCGGGAGGCGTTTCCTCTAACGCGTCGTCTGGTTGCAATGACGAGGAGCATGGCTCATCAGAAACAGGTTCCGTTCACGCCGGAAGAGTCGGGGTACCGCCTGAATACCTCGGCCTACGAGTGGAAGTTGATGATCTCCGCCGTGTGGTGCAAGAAATGCAGACTGAGCGTCTGGATGCTCCTCCCGAATACCAAGTCGTACAAGAGCGAGGTGCGGATGCACAGCAAACCGCGTCCCAAGAGCAGACTCAAGATTAGGGTAGAGTCCACTTATACATATGTATCATTATGCTGCTTTGTTTGCGCACACGATGGTGGTTCGAACAGACGCACAGGAAATCCTATTCTCACCTCAAGTTTTCCTCCGAACGGACTTGTGGAGCAGCCTCGCCACCCTTACGGTATCGACGTAAATGATTCAACTGTCATTGAAAATGCTCCACAAGTCGAGCGGTCTGCTGGAGCTGCTAACCCACGATCCCGAACCTGTGCTGCCCTGTGTCGCTTGAATGGTTGTTCAGGAGCAGCAATCTGTATTGGTATCATCGTGCTGTGTGAGTGCTGTTACCTTGCTGTATTGATCCATTGACCAGCAAAGGGGTGCCTTCCCGGTCGTCTTAATAATTGCCACCATCCTTGGGGTTGGTGGTGTCATTTGCTTCTGGTGAGATTCTCCCAATACTTGCTGGAGTCCCCAGCGCTCTGATATCTCGGCTTCCATACGACATGACAGGCAAGCTTTCGGCTGCAACATACAACGATGCAGTAACAGAGTCGCTCCTGGCCGACTTCACCAGCCATCCTTACATCTTTGCCAACTGACGTCGGGTAAAAGGCACTGGCACAAACACTGATAGCAACTGAATGTATTCTCCTCGACCTCGAGATACACATCGCCACTATGAAATATTGAAATAGATCATGCATTTAGGTTACGTTTTGGAAGCAGAGAGATACTCAGAAAGGTGGAGTGCCCCACCTACCGCCGATCATATGATTCATTGCTCCCTGCTTCCTCAAGCGTTCCTTTGAGGTGAGCACAGGGTGTTTCCGCGAGCGGGATAGTCCCATAATATGACCCTCTTCACCCAAGCCAAAGGGCGAGGTACAGTCCTCCACCCATTGGACTCTACGTATCCCGTTTTGCGACTTTCTCTATTCTGCAACGCGAATTCCATATGGTCTTCCTTCACTTTGGGGCATTTCTGTCCCTTTTCGCGAGTCTTTCTGTTTGCGGGGCGCAAAGTGTTCTCACAACCGTACCGCTTGCCATCCGTACCCCCCACTTCAACTGTTGGACAAATAGTTCGCGGGCTGGAAATGTGTGGCCTGGGCTTTGGAATAACCAGGTAAGTTGTTAGACAGCGGTAATCTCCGGCGTCTCAATGTCCCCTCAGATTCTTGGATGGGACGGTCTTGTTAGGATCGACGGTGTTACCTGGCAGTGGTTAGGAGCCACGCTCGTTCCGGGCGTTATGATCCCAATGTTTACTCAGGCCCAGTTCTCGTCTACCCAAACCGCCTATGTATTTCAAGCTGGCAATGTAACACTCACAGTAACTTACCTGAGCCCGATAGAGGTGTGTTATCCTTTTCCGCGAATTCGATGCGAACTTCGATTGTCTAATTCTCTAAACCGCTCAGGTAAAAGACCTGGCCAGGCAGTCGCTCCCCTTCTCATACGTCTCTTTTGAGGCGACATCAACCGATCAGAGAATTCATAACGTACAAGTCTACTCTGATATCAGTGCAGGTATGTCTCGCATTTATTGACGATCGACCTAGACCCTTACATTCTTCAAGAATGGTGCTCCGGAGACAGGGCTAGCAATGTGACTTGGAATACTGGGGCCACGGCCAAGAATACCTATCATAGTGTCCAATTGCAGAACCCTACTCCCTTCGCAGAAAATAACAATCAAGCGGAGGACGTCACTGTTTACTATTCTATGCCCAAGGTAAAACCATGATGAAGTCTCTTCCGAAATCTCATCTTTCGTTCATGACAGGGACCTAAATCTTCAGCCAGAATCAATACCGATAATGTTTGTCGTTCTCAGTTCGTACAGAACGGGAGTCTATCCGGCGCAAACTCTGTTCCCCCTGGCATTATAAATAAGTGCGTGCAGAATATTGTGCTTCTTTCTAGACTTAATGGGAAAATCCTCGAAGCCCCTTTCAGGTATTTTCTTTGGCAATCGATCTAGGAAATATCACGAGCACATCGACGCCCATCGTTTGGTCGCTTGGTGTAGTTCGTAATTTCACCATGTATTCCAACGTCGAAGCGGAAAACCGGCAGATTCGTTACCCGTATTATGTCACTCGTTGGAGTAACGTGTTGGACGCAGTGAGTATCACGATCGCTCGCAATGTTCTCCGTAGTAAGGAGTGATTCTTGGCTTAGCTTGACTATTTCGCTGGAGATTTCTCCAATGCTCTAGATAGAGCAAGTTCTCTAGATAGCCAACTTTCCAATGCCGCCAATCAGTTTTCAGATAACTACGAGTATTTGGCGTCTCTCGCAATGAGACAAACGATTGGTAGCACAGAGGTGACCATCTCAAAGGGGAATGACGGAAACTGGAACACGTCGGACATACAAACGTTTATGAAGGACGTCGGGAGCAGCCGGTATGTGAATACGTTAAGCAACGAAGTTCCACTGGATTTTACTGAGTTGATCAGACGCGTGAACCCAGTCGAGGTGTTATTTGACTCGCTACCTTTCTTCCTCTATATGAATCCATCATATTGCGGTTATCTTCTTTCACCACTGTTCGAGTTCCAAACTAGTCGGCGCTGGAGTCAACCTTATGCGGCGCGAGACCTCGGTAGGACTGCTTATACCGCTTCATGTCGATATGGCGAGATGATGCGCTGACTTGAGCAACTCACTCAGGATCATCGTATCCTAATGCTACATTAACCGATACGCCTCACAAGGAAGGAATAGATCGTGAGTACCTCGTGTATACACTCTACGCAATTTTGAAGACTCTTCAGAATCTGGAAACATGCTGATAATGACCTTTGCGCACGCAAGTGTCACGGGGGACAAATCACTGATCACTCGACATGTGTGTGACTCAGGATTTGATTGTCCCTACTAAAACTGAATTGTGCGCATCCAGTACGACCTACTCAAAAATTGGACAAATTACCTCGTTGATCATAGTATGAATCCCGTCAACCAGTCCGTTGTAACATACTATTTCCTATCATAGTAACTCACACTTACATAGGAGCTCTCCTGGACTCGGAGTCCTGTCAAACTCTACAAATCTCTCTTTAAAAGGGATTTTAGGAATAAAGTCGATGTCAGGAATCAGTCAAATGCTTCAGAACAGTAACGATGCGGGATACTTCTCGGTAAGCAGAGGCCAATCCCAATGACTGATGCATCTCATCTGAAAGGAATCTAGCGCATTGCTTCCACTTATGCAGGGAGCTGGCATTCTATTGCTTTGACTCCGGGACCAAACGACCAGCACGTCCTCCCGAATTTTGGAGATCCCAACTCTGCTTGGTCCCTTGCTTACAACTTTTACGCGGACAAATTGTTGGGAGCGAGTATCATCGAACAAAACGTAAGGAACATTGAGATATCCTTTTTGTGAGGTATTTACGTCATTGTTACAGGTATATCAACAGCAATCGGCCTACTACAACCAATTGTTTTCATCTATGTCTGGTCGGTACCCACGTTAAGTGGACTCTAGACTTGCTGACATTCCGATATTCAGAGCTTCCTGTGAATAGCATGTCGGCCAGGATGAACTTTGGTGAGTCCTCTGATTGTTTTCTTTCTCTTTTGGCTTCTTTTTTACTGAAAAAAACGTTCAAGCTTGGACGATGTTCACTGCTGCGACTATCACGGACAAGACGACTCGAGATCAAGTTATAGGGAATATTAAATCCAACCTGCTGAACCCGCATTTCTTTCCCTACCTGGCAAATGCTACAGATGGCACATGGAGTGGATTCTCGAGGTAAGGACCGGAACCGAGAAAAAATCAAGTATATATACCCTAATGTGGTACTCAATCAGCCCAGCTCAAGGTGCAATGTTCGCTCTGCTGGCCCTTGGGTTAGTTCATTATGATCTTTCAGTCTTAACACGACTCATACATATGTAGCGTCTCCCGGGCCCAAGGAGGTTTCCAAGCCATCCAACAACGAGATAGCACTGGTCCCATCGTCGGAGGTATAGTGGGCGGAATCGTTTTTGTTGCCGCTATTATCCTGGTATACGTCTTCTGGAGGCGGCGTGCCCGACTGCAGAAAGATGGACCAGAAACAGGGGCAAGGGATATCCTCCAATCCGGGGTGGTACCGTACGAGTATCACAATCCCGGGCAAGCAGATCAAGATGGACATCCCACCACGTCAGAGGCCTCTCGTTCGTACCCTATGTTGCAAGGAACGAACTCAGTCCCGGGAGTCATTCCCTCAAGTAAGGAACGAGCAGCCACGACACAATTCGATACCCCAGGTTTCGCCTCTGCATCATCCGCCAGTGGCTCGGGTCCCGAAGGACTCGGAACAACAGGATTCATCCCTGCCGTAGGACTCGGACATGCCAGTGCCGGTCCGACGCTTGAATATCGAGGATTGCAATCTGAAGTAGATAACCTCCGGAGAGTAGTACAGGAGTTGCAGACGGAGAGGTTTGAGGCCCCGCCAAATTATCAGGATATCCAAAACCAAAATGTCCCTCCCGTTCCTCAGAGTCAGTCAGCAGATTCCGGAACAAGCGAGTTTGGGGAAAGGGAGGGAGGTCGCGACTCTGATGGTGGAAAACCCTTGCGGCGTAGGCGTACTTCGTTATGATCTCCGAGTCGACGTCGAGATAGTATGCTTCGCGGGTATATTACCCTGTTATCATGACGAAAGTCGCTATGCTGTAAATGTCGCATATCTTCGTGCATGTTGTTCTAGTTTCTCTGCTTCGTGCTTGTTGAATTGTGTGTACTGTAACCATCAGGTATCTCTTCTGTGTATTGTAGAAAGCAAAGGATTGACGGGGTGATATGGAAGTGGTTGGGACATTCTGATCTTGAGGGGGTTATGATCTTGGGCTTGGAGGATGTCAAAGGCACGCCAACGAGAACTGTTCACAGTTTCCAAGCCGGAAATGTTAGCTTGATGGTGACTTTTTTGGGCCCAGTAGAGGTGTGTATCCGTCAACACTATCCACAATGGAGTCGCTAACAGATACTGTTTTTTTTTCGGAAGACCGCTGACCTTGCAAGGCAGTCTTTACTGTTCACTGATGTCGCCCTCGAGGTGAGGCCGATTGATCAGCGTACACATGACACTCAAGTGTTCTCAGATATTAATAGCGATAAGCCTTCTTGAGTCTTCGATCTTCATTACTCGGTCATTTATCTTATCATACGTGAGAGTGGTGCTCTGACAACCGGAATGCGTTCGATCAAGCGGACGACGCTACATTCTATTATGCAATGCCTATGGCGAGTAGCCCTTTCATTGTTGAAGCTATAGGAGTTACCCCAATGCATGCACACAGACACCGAACACTACTTTCAGAATAGGCGCAAACAATGATTGCCCTCTGTAGTTCATTCAGAACGGGACTATTTCTGGTACCAATGGCGTACCTCCCAGCACCGTTGACGCTGAGTATCCGCAGCGTTCGTCGACTTTCATTCCTTCATCAGCTTGGTGAAGCCCTCCGACAAGTGCTCGGTCTTTCGGTTGGGCTGTGAAAAATCTCAGCCACGTCGTCACCAATAGTCACTTGGAATTGTTCGCAACGCCACAATCTATTTTAATGTGGGAGCCCAGATACATTACCTATACTTCTTTTTCCGAAGAGGGAATGCACCAGACACCGTGAGTGCGATAATATGTGCGGCCTCAGCAGTGATTGCGGTAAAGTCCACTTATGCATATATGCCATTGCGCTACTTTGTCTGCGCATGAGAGGGTATCGATGGTAAATGATTTAACTGTCATTAAAATGTTCCACGAGCAGAACGGTACTGTAAGTTGGAGATGTCAACACATGATTCTGAAATCTGCACTGCCATGTGCCGTTGACATGATTGTTTCAAGGGTACCGATTTGTATTGGTATCATCGAGCGGGTGGTTACTCAGTTGTATTCGTTGACATCTCGATAGTCTTACTAATGGTCTCCACATTTGAAGCTTACGACTACGGCATTTAGCATTCAAAGAGCCGCATCTGGCCGGCCTCACCCAGCCCTAGTTTATCCTCAAATCTTTGTCGTTAGTGTCCCTGTTGGCACAGGCATTGATAAAAACCAAAGTTGATCCTCTCGACCTCGACCTACACTTTTTACTATGAGGAATAGATTTAGATTGTTCGTCATTCCATTTAAGGTACGTTTCGGAAACAGAGCGATACTGATCATGGGGAAGCGCCCCACCTACTGGCCGAGATTTTCATACACCTACGTTCCCAGATATTCCTCCTCCCCTGCTGTTTTGGAAACCCATGTCTTTTGGGCAGCGAACGGCTTTCCTTTTGCCTTTTTAGTTGATTACGTTGACTTTTGTTTTTCTCTTTTTTCCTGCCGCCCGATAGGCTTCCTCCCACGGCAATTGCCTTTCCTCTCTCTGGCAAATTGCTACCAGTTTGGCCCCTCTTTTTGACTGGGTTTCTTTGTGTAGAATTAGATTCTCGCGGCCAAAATGGTGCTGTACATGTCTCAAAGTCTCGATCATTGATTGTAGCGAGGGGTACGCCCCCGTTGAACTCGAAATCTTCCATGTGATGGTCCGAACTCAGCTTTTCTATTTACCAAGCCCCCTCTCAGCGTCTATTTTCCCTTTCTGTCTCCCATCATTCTGTTTGGCTCATGCCATCCGTATCAAGATCCTGGCCAAGCGAGCTAGGGTCCTTGGGTTTGCTCTTCACTCATACCATTAGACGTGAGTATGCATACTTTATTTGTGTACTAATTATTCTGTTTTAAGGTATGTACGCGTGAGGGAGATGTCCCCTGCTTGTTCGGATCTCTTTTGGTGACAACCTTCAGGATCTCCATCTTCTGATTCCACTCCACGCGGCCTCCTTGATTCGACTCGGATTTTGTAGCTCTCCCCCGCAGTCTCCTCTTCTTTGTGTGTGGTCTCTACAATTCTCCACTCATTGGACTTTTTGTACCCCCCTGTGCGACTTTTCCTATCGCGTAACGCTAGAACCATATGGTTTTCTTTCGCTTTGGAGTATTTCTTTCCCTTTCCGCGGGTCTTTCTTTGTGCACGGCGCAAAGTATACTCACAACCGTACCGCTTGCAATTCGTAACCCCCACTTCAACTGTTGGACAATTGGTTCGTCTCCTGGAAGTGTATGGCCTGGGTTATGGAATCGCCAGGTGCGTTGCAAGACAGATGGTTATTTCTGCTGTCTCAATGCCCCCCTTAGATTCTTGGATGGGATGGCCTTGTTAGGATCGATGGAGTTACCTGGCAGTGGTTAGGGGACACGTGGGTCTCAGGTGTTATGACCCCAATATTGAATCAAGTTCAGTTCTCGTCAACCCAAACAATCTATTCATTTCAAGCTGGAAATGTAACACTCAAAGTGACGTATCTGAGCCCAATAGAGGTGGGCGTTACTTTTCCGTGGATCTTATGCGAGTTTTGATTCTCTGAACGGCTCAGGTAAAAGACCTGGCCAGGCAGTCGCTTCCCTTCTCATACGTCGCCTTTGAGGCAACATCGAATGATCAGAGAGATCACAACATACAAGTCTACTCTGATATCAGCGCGGGTATGTCTTGTATATATTGATGATCGATCCAGTCCCTGACCTTCTTCAAGAATGGTGCTCTGGAGACAGGTCTAGCTTGGTGATTTGGAACACTGGAAGCACGGCCAAAAATACCTACCATAGAGTCCAATTGCAGAATCCTACGCCCTTTGCAGAACATCAAGATCAAGCGGAGGATGCCACCGTTTACTTTTCCATGCCCAAGGTCAGTCGGTCGCGGCACTGAAGGACGATGAAGTCTTTACCGAAATAACATCTTTCCTTTATGATAGGGACCAAAGTCTTCGGCGAGAATCAATATTGATAATGTTTGTCGCTCCCAGTTCGTTCAGACTGGGAGTCTATCTGGTTCAGACTCTGTACCTCCAGGCATTATATCCGAGTGCGTTCTTAATCATGCGCTTCCTCAAGTAAGACCCAACCGGAAGATGTTCGCAGGCCTTTTCAGGTATTTTCTTTCGCAATGGATCTAGGAAATATCACGGGCACGTCGACACCCATCGTTTGGTCGCTTGGTGTAGTTCGCAATGTTACTATCTATTCCAACGTTGAAGCGGAAAATCGGCAGATGCGCTACCCGTATTATGTCACTCGTTGGAGTAACGTGTTAGACGCAGTGAGTATCACGATCGCTCGCAATGTCCTCAGTGATAAGGATTGACTCTTGGTCTAGCTTGACTATTTCGCTGGGGATTTCTCCAATGCTCTCAATAGAGCAACTGATCTGGATAACCAAGTTTCCCGTGCCGCCAATTCACGGTCAAATAACTACGAGTATCTGGCCTCTCTCGCTATGAGACAAACGATTGGTAGCATAGAGGTAACCATTTCAAAGGGGAATGATGGGAACTGGAACATGTCAGACATACAAACCTACATGAAGGACGTTGGAAGTAGCCGGTATGTGAATATTTTGAGTAGTGAACTTCTTCAACTTGACCAAGTTTGTCAGACGTGTGAACCCAGTTGAGGTGTTGTTTGACTCGCTGCCTTTCTTCCTATATATGAATTCATCGTACTGTGGTCACCTCCTTTCACCACTGCTCGAATTCCAAAATAGTCGGCGCTGGAGTCAACCTTATGCGGCGCGAGATCTTGGTAAGACTACTTTGATCATCTCAGGTGAGGTACGAGTGTACACTGACCCGAACTTCTCGCTCAGGATCATCGTATCCTAATGCCACATTAGCTGACATGCCTCATGACGAGGGTATAGATCGTGAGTACTCCATGTATGCACTCTACCCGATCTTGAAGACTCCCTTCAGAATCAGGGAACATGCTGATAATGGCCTTTGCACACGCGAGCGCCGCCTTCGACAAATCACTGATCACTCAACATGTGCGTAAATCAGGACTTGGTCGCTTGTACTAGACTGAATTGCGTGCATCTAGTACGATTTACTCAAAAATTGGGCAAATTACCTCGTTGATCACAGTATGAACCCTTTAAATCAGTCAGTTTGAATTTCTTATTTTCTAGCATGGTATCTCACATTTTCATAGGAGCTCTCCCGAAACCGGGGGGCTTTCAAACTCTACGAATATCTCTCTGAAGGGGATCTTAGGGATAAAATCGATGTCAGGTATCAGTCGAATGCTTCAGAACAGCAACGATGCGGGATATTTCTCGGTAAGCAGAGACCAACACCGATGGCTGAGGCATCCAACCTGAAAGGAATCTAGCACATTGCTTCCACTTACGCGGCGAGCTGGCACTCTAATGCGTTGACACCAGAATCAGAGAACCAGCACGTTCTCCCAAACTTCGGAGATCCCAGCTCTGCTTGGTCTCTTGCCTACAACTTCTATGCTGACAGATTGTTGGGATTGGATATCATCGAACTGAACGTAAGGAAACCCAGAGTATCCCTTTTGCAAAGTATTCACGTCCTTGCGGCAGGTATACCAACAGCAATCGGCCTACTACGACCAATTGTTCTCGACTATGTCTGGTCGGTACCCACCTTGGAGTAGTCTCTAGACGTGCTGACTTCCGATGCTCAGCGCTTCCTGTGAATAGCATGTCGGCTGGGATGAACTTCGGTGAGTTCTCTACGACTTTCTTTCTTCGTTTTTACCGAGAAATGTTCAGCTTGGACGATGTTTGCTGCTGCCACCGTTACAGACAGCACGATCCAGAATCAACTTATAGGGAATATCAAATCCAACATTCTGAATGCGCCTTTCTTTCCCTATTTGGCAAATACTACAGACGGTACTTGGAGTGGAGTCTCGAGGTAAGACCGGAAATCAAAAATCAAGTGCGTACGCTCGCTAACGTAGTGCTCAATCAGCCCAGCTCAAGGTGCAATGCTCGCTCTGTTGGCTCCGGCTCGGTTAGTCGATATCGATCTCATAACTACACGACGACTCATATTTGTAGTATTTATGGAGCTCAAGCAGGTTTCCAAGCGATTGGATCACGAGATCGGACTGGTTCCATCGTCGGAGGCGTGGTGGGCGGAATCGTTCTTGTTGCCTCTGTTATCCTGGTATACGTGTTCTGGAGGCGGCGTGCCCGAATCCAGAAAGACGGCACTGAAACAGAGACAGGGGATATCCTCTACTCCAGAGCGGTACCGTATGAGTATCGCAATCTCGAGCAAATAGACGAAGACGGTCGCCCCGCTACGTTGGAATCATCCCGTTCTCACGGTACACCGCAAGGGACGAACGCGACTCCGAGAGTCATTCCTTCAAGTAAGGAACGAGTAGCTCCAACACAATCTGGTACCCCACCCAACCTTACGGCGCCATCCAGCCCGGGTCTTGAAGGAACAGCAGTATTCGTCCCTGCCGTAGGACGTGTCAGTGGTGGTCCGACACCCGATTATACAGGGTTGCGATCCGAAGTAGATAATCTCCGGAGAGTGGTACGGGAGTTGCAGACAGAGAGGCTCGACGCGCCGCCAAATTATCAGGATATCCATAACCAAAGCGCACCTCGGACTCCTCAGGCTGTTCCCCAGTCAGCAGATCCCGAGGCAAACGGGTCTGGAGATGGAAAACCATTCTGGCGTCGGCGTGCTTCGCTATGACCTCGAGGTAGCATATTATTTCGGGGATACCTTGTCATCAGAATGAAAGTAGCTGTGCTGGCACGGTAATGTCGAACATCCGGGTCCATGTCCTTATTTTCCTGCTTCGCGCTTTGTTGAACTGTGTACATTGTACTAGTATTTATCCCTCGAAATCGCAGTAAGGCCCGGGAAACTTAACCGGCTCCTGAAATGCATCCTGATCTACATCGCTTCCACGTCGTCGGCATACGTTTCTCATGCTACAATATCAAGCCTGAGTTGGTCGGCGTATTCTGGCTTCCTTCCGTGCAAGTGAGCTCGAATATTCCTTCCGGATTTCAATACTCGGACTTCGACTTGGTTGGACCCGTAAAACGCCGCACTCATGTCTCAAGCCTCAAGCCTCGTCACATTCACAAGCCCTACCTTCATGTGCATATGCATATTGAGGAAGGAAGACCGCTTACAACATGAATCCGACAACACCGCACTCGGAGATTCGCTCAGAACGAAGCCTTACCCCTGCTCCAGATTTACAACGGTCTCACGAAATGACCATCCTACCATTCTCCTGAATACAATCCTCACAACAAACAAACAAATAAATGCAACACAGAACCCAAACTCATGCACCATTCCCAACCTAACAATCAATTCTATCGAGAATAAGATAAACAAAAAAGAAAAAAGCAGAAAAAAAAATCACAGGTAGGTACTGACTGCAAACCGGCACGTAAAAAACATCATGCATGCGCAGCGCGATGTATACAACTGACTAACTAACTAATCACCAATACCCCCGACTCGAGACTGAACTCGAGTCGGATGCCAAAAAAAAAGGAAAAGAGACTCGAATGAGAATGAGAAACGAGATGGATCTGAAAGAGAAAAATCATAGTTGTGAGTGCTAAGACCAGTACGGACGTATCGATCAGAAGAAGATGATGCAGGAATCAGGATAGGATAGGATAGAATGCGCATATAGGAATGGGTACAAGAACACGAACACGAACACGAACAGAGAGGACAAGAACAGAGAGGACAAGGACAAAGGACAAGGACAGGGTTGGAGACAGGAACGACGACGACAAGAAAAAGGGATAAGTGTCGTTGAAACATTGGACATGTGAATCAAGAAAGAAAAAAATGAAAGTTGAATTGAATGCAATGAGAGTATGTTATGTTATGGATATTGGATATGAATGCGTAGGTTTCCTTCTGATATTCCTCCCCGTCCCTCCCTACCTCCCTCCCTCCCTACCCTTCCCGACCGCCCTACCCGATTGATCCTGATGCCCAATTCACTCAGCGTCATCCCCCAGAATCCGGAAAGACAGTACAGAGAGGTCAACAGAACACAATTTCTATTATTGATGATAGTCTCTCTTTTCGTCGTCGAGATCTTGGGCGGAATCTTTGTGATGGGACGAAGATAACCGTGCGTCGGAGATGAAGACATTGTCGCCCTTGATATTGAGGAAGGAATACTGGAAATAATCGGGTTAGCCACGAACGACGAGGAGGGTAAATGGTGTCAGGGAACGTACATCCGCGAGTTCAGCCCCACTGTGTCTGTTATAATTCACATAAACTAAATTGGGCTATAGAGATAGACAATATCAATCCAGGCGGGTGAATCGTATACATGAGATAGACACGTACCTCTGACATGAAGGGTCTCAACCCAACACCTTCAATCAGCTCCCACCACGACAAGAAATCATGGAACCGCTTGTTCCAAGCATGAACCTCAATTTGCAACTGACCAAACGGCACTGGAGTTTCTGATTCGAGGTAGGGAGATAGCATTGCTCGTAGGGTATCAAACTCCCAGCCCTCGATATCGATTTTAAGGATATCTATATGTGTATGGCCTATTACATTACACAACCAGCGCATACAATCATGGTTATCAGTACGAGGTGGGTGGAAGAATATGGAGGTGTAAAGGATTGTTACGTACCGTTCATGCGCATCAGCGTCTCGAGGGTGTACACTTTCGGTTCGTCATCCGGTCCATGAGAGTCTTTAGGACCAAGTTGATACCTCGAGAAGTGCGTTCTCCTCGAAAGCAGGGATAAGATTTGTGATCCAAACTTCTTCTGCGTAGCATCATACCCCCACATTTCACAATGCTGCGTTCTTGAAAGGACTTCAGCTTCCCATGACGAATCCCAATCCACACCTACACATTTGGGTATTGAACGGAATCGAGGAAGGGAGAAAGGGGGTAGAGGAGGGATGGTCAGAACGCGGAGGCGAACAGCAGCGAAAGGATCAGGGGGAGAAAAACCTACCGAAAGTATAAATGACACAATCAGGTTTGTGTTCCAACCGTGAGAGACCACATATCCACTTTCCCCCGTCCCCCAAGGCACCTATCCGTTCAACCTCATGTGGGCACTGAAACGCAGGCGGGAAGAAATCCCCTGTAAGATTCGTTGAAAAAGATTTTCAGCACAACTCTCGGACGGGATGAACGGTTTGTGGAGAAGAAGTGGGATACGATACTCACAAGCCGTATATGCCGGCCAAGGCTCTTGATCTGGCGGAAACCTATGTAATTACAAGCCGTGACAAATTGAAATAATGAATATAAAAGTCGTAATGGATCAATGAGAGGATAAGCAGACGTACATGACGACTTGTGAAGGTAAAGGTCCATGTTTCTTTATTAATCCTTGTCTCTGCTCCAACACCTTTTGATACTTCATCTCCGAATGGGATATCTGGCTTGGTAGGTCCGACGAACTTGATGAGTGGTATGAATGCGAGGAAGAATATGAGTTTGATGATGCCAGGTCATGTTGGTTGAAGTAGAGGAAAGTGATTATGAGGAGGATGAAGATGAGAAAGAGGTATCGCGAACTTCTTGGGGCGAAAGCATGATGACAAGAAAACGAGAGCGAGCAAACGAAAGGGGGGTAATCAGTTGACGAGAGAGCAAGAGGTGAATCCGAAAGAATGCTTGGGGTGTGAAGATCTGCTCCTTTCGGCCCAAGGAAGGCAAGTATGCGGAAACACTTGCAAGTGGATTATTGGAGACTCCCCGTGTCTTCCAGTTGCCTGCGTGAGGCCCTTGACCCGCTCGAAAAAGAGATGACGAGGGTAGCAAAGAGGCTTGTTGGGCCGCTAGACGTCCACGTCGTCGTGAAGGCGAAGCTGCTGGTTGTGAAGGAGAGACGGCGGGGAGAGGCGGGGATGGCTGATAGGGGAACGCTCAAAGTGGAAGAGACGTGAGAGCGTATACGCAACAGACGGTCTGAGCGTCGACGGCGGCTCGCAAATGCCATCACATCACCAATGACTGATCTTTTCTCTCCACACAAGACACTCGAAACAAATATACCCCCCAATCGTATCCAGACCGCTTTGTGCACACTCAGACAGCGTGCGACAAACATATAAACGCCCCTTGCCAAGACAATTTTTCGCGTGCGTTCACCCTCTCCCGACGGTTATGCGAAGAGGTCCCGACACGTATCCGAAGCTGAGATCTGAGACTTTCCAGATATCGTTGAAGGAGCGTGTGCATGATTACATCTGGGGAAGGGTGACTTGACCTCACTTTTGTTCGTACGTTTAATCTTATACTACTTTAATGGTTTGCAAGCTTTCCAAATGACCAGACTCCCAGCGTGATACAGGAAATCCTCATGCTAGGAACGGCTTTTAGGCCTCCCATTTCTATTTGTGACATTAAGGCAAAGACAACACCGCCTCCAACATGCATACAGAGTCTTGAAAGTGGGGTCGAGGATCCAAGTTTCTACAGGGTGGGCGGATGGGTGGATGGGAGAGTAGTATTTGCTAGGACACCTCATGAGGGATCGGCGGTCAAGAAGGGTTTTTCAGACCTCCGAGCCGTCCTGAGGAAGAGGATGCATTTGGTCGTGCTGGTGTATGCTAAGAACTCGGCCACCACGGCACCATGTTGAGGGGCCGGAGACCAGCCGGGGATTGGGAACAGATTACTAGGTTACGAACGGCAAATCACTTCTCAAACAAACGAATAGTCAACTTACACATGTATGAATCGACCGTACGAGGGAATGGCAACGACGGCTGCGAGTCGAGGGCAAAATCGGGTTGGAGCCAAGTAGAGTAAACCCATCAGATCTGCGCTACAAGTGGGCACGCATGCAGCCTGCAGGAGAAGGGGTACAACCGTCTTCCTGATACCGGGCAGCAAATTCATCGTGCTTGTCAAGAATGCGATGCTGGAGGTCGGTGGTCAATGCAAAGTTTGAGGGGATGTGATTAGATGGGGCTTAATCTTATCTTATCTGTGTGGAGATGTGACGTATTAGGGCAGCTGTTATAATCTTGAGCACGCGTCTCCAGCGCGCGCCGCCCCACCGCAGCCGTTGCTCAAAGTGCACCAGTTTACGAGAGAGTGCTCAGAAGCCAGAGTGCTCAAAGTAAGCGTGTTCCAAGATCCTTGCCTCATTGCTTTTGTTTCGCTCGCTGTTCAATGTTCGTCGTCGTCCTCAATGTCCTCCAATAGATCTCCCACCAAACGCTCTTCAACCTCAACCAACCCCACAAGATCGACATCACTTGCATCCTCGCGAACAACAGCATCTACTTCAACTTCTAATACAACTGCTGCGGGAGTTCATACGACCCCTAAGCGAAGAGATACCTCCCTTGCTACATCTACCTCGACACTCAGAACCCCCAAGTGGCGACACACCCTCGCGACAAGGCGATCCTCGTCGTCTCTGGCATCCGTTTCTTCAACCACAGGCAAAAGCTCCTCGCTTATCCACAACAGGACGAACTCTTCCAACGGTGACAAGGCTCCCACTACTAGTATCTCAAGAATCTTTGCGCAGCCGCAGCTGGGCTCTCCGTTACGATCAGCAGTGGACGGGCTACCTGTTAGTGTGGTTAATGAGTTGAAACCTCAGACACAGGGTTCAGGCGGAAGTGGGAGTGTTACTCCAGTTGACTCGATGAATGCAATGAATGGGCATGTCGACGGTCTGAAAGCATCTGGAGATGGAGGTGGTCAAAACGTTGGGGAGATCGTCGCCGCCACTACCGAGCAGCCCAACGGAAACGCGGTGGCCTCTCCTATGGTGAACGTGTCTTCGACGGACAATCATGTCGGAACTTCGGATCCGAATGGTACTGGCACTCCAACTCTTCCTCAAGGTGAGTATTCTACAGCACTTACTCCTCTATCCAATATTATGGGGAGAACTCTCACCACAATTAAGTGTGGTCTCGATTCAGACAGACCCGGAGAGTTGGCGAACGACAATCTCGGGTCCGGTTCATTACGCACTCGATGGGCTTTCCCTGTGATTCCGCCGCGGTTGTAAACGTATACACCACTGCCACCACGTTCGAGTCGTATCATTCTCTCCTTAATGGAGTGGCGCGGTCCCAAACATCTCTTTCAATGTTTCTCTCTGATCATGATGTACCACGACTAATCCAATAATTGATTTGTCCTTGAAATAGTGTCTAGGATACCTCCCCGAGAAATGAACCCCATCACATCTTCCTCTCCACAACCCCTCTTACTACCACTATCGGAGTCACCCAAACCTATCTCGGATCAATCCCTCCCTCCCGTTTCCTCCGAAGTTTCTGCCATGCAAGTACTTGAACCTGGAACAACACAACTGCCAGAAGTTGAAGTCAAGGCGCCGGCTTCAACGAGTACGACTACTACTACGGTGGCTGTGCTACCTGCGGCAGGACCGAGTGATATGAAGATGAAGACGAGTGTTGATGCGTTGAAGGTGGAGGAAGCGTTGGATACTACACGGAGATCTGGGTCTTGGTTTGGGTCTTGGGGACGGAGGAAAGGGAAGGATGCTGTTGTGCAGAATGTCATGGGCATGGAGATTGAGGGGGGCAATGGAGCCAGTCAGGGTGGTCTGGTTGGCATGAAAGCTGGGCAGGAAAGGAATTCCGGAGGCAGTGGCATGTACGATGATAAAGGCGAGCCAAGCGGTGCGCAGGAGGTCATTGACTTGACTGGTGAGTCCGGGTGTGCCTTGCTTACCCGAGGAGCACAATGGATTAATCGAATGTATTTGCCCGCTGATAGCCCCGCTTGGCGAAGCAGAAGTATTCGATGCAACAAATGCTCTGACCTCTCTGTCGGCTCCAGTAACCACGCTTCCGTTGATGGTTGAGACTTCCCCTGATCTACCTCCAACTCAAGTCATAGCTATCCCATTCCCGACGGCCACTCCCGAACCCGCGCCAGAGTCTTCTCAGCCTGTCGTGGAACCCAAAGCCTCCGCGCCAACGACCAAGTCCTCATGGTTCCGTTCTCGCGCCCCCAAAGAGCAACCTGTACCTCAACCCCCGACAGAGCCGAACAGTAATGTTTCATCTCAAAGTCGGACTTTGGCTTCCACGCCTACGGGTTCAAGGCCTCCTAGACAAGACGACGCATCAGCAAGTCAGGCTAATCTCATCGCACCATTACCTTCAGCATCTGTTTCGACGTCTACCTTGGTCGCACCGACTCCGGCGAATACACCAGTGGAGAAGGGTAAACATATTCCCTCCAGTATCAATACTCAGATAGCAGCTACCTCAACACCACCGACAAACCCTGTGCCGATCCCTATAACGCCTTCAGATGTGACCAGCACCCCTACGTCGATCTCGTCGCTTGATTCGGTGGTCCCACCTCCTGTGGTTGGCAAGGAGCAAGCTCTTCCAGGTAAGTCGTCCTACCAACCGACACGGCGTGAGAGCCCCTGCTTATATGCGTCCGTTGGCAACCCCAACGCCCTGCAGTGATGAATGTAGAGACGAGGGAAAGGACAGCGTCGATATCTTCTTTGAACCCGAGTGCGAGTCGGTTCGTGTTGAGGATACCTCTACTGGGGAGGCCCAAGGTACCGTTGGAACAGGTCGTGGGAGCGTCTGGCAACGGTATCTCCAATTCCAAGCGGGGAGAGTCAGATAAGGGAGGAGTTAAAGCGGAAGCTGCGTTGAGGAGCGATGACGAGAGGTGTCAACTTTCAGGTGAGTCGTGTTGTCGTTGGAGTGGTCGGTCTATTGGAGTGTCGTCTGACATGGGTGGTTTAGGCGGAGACAAGAAGGGGGAACAGTCGATATTGGAGGGACAAGGGGGGAATCCCCCAGCCGTGCCTGAGACACCGGCGAACTCATCTCTGGATTCTCTGCCTCCGTCAGAATCGAACACAAAGGCAGAATCCGAGGTCATTGAATGCAGGAGTAATCTATCGACTCAATCCACGGGTTCCACGACCCCCCAGCCGACAGAACCTTCTCAGTCTACGGATATCACTCAAGACAACGGTGCCAACACGAGCTCATCCACTGTAGTGGTGGGGCCTCCCGCGGTAGTGTACGGTTCGACTTGGTGGGGGTACCTTGGATTTGGGGGTGTTGCCCCAGAAATTGCGAAAGAGGGTGAAAGATTGGATGATGGGATGAAGAAGGAAACTGAAGGTATGGCTGGACTGGGGGGAGTGACAGGTGCTGGTGCTGCAATGGCAAGTGGGAGTGGTCCGGAAAAAGTATTGATACCGGAATCAACACAAGTGTCAATATCATCCCAGGCTCAGGCGCGATTGAATGGAGCGGGTATCACCGTTAGTGAGTGTTTCTGAGAGTCTTTCTTTTTGGGTTGTGTTGAGTGGTGGGGGTTTATATTTATGATTTTTTTTTATCTTATATTTTTTTCTTGTTTCCGGTACTTCCTTTTGGGGGGTTCGACTTATCGCGGATTTGGCCTTTGCGTTTGTCTTATTTTTGTTCTTTGGACTTACCTCTCTTTTTATTTCGTAGGCTCAGGAATGGAGAATTCGATAGCTGGTAAACTGGCTTTGTCATCGAATGCTTCTTCCTCGTCGTCACAAGCACCAACGCAGGAGCAGCGGCCAATACAAGGACGGCCAGCAGCAGGATCAGAATTAGATAGCAAGGGTGCGAAAGGGCAAAGGGATGCTGCTATTCCTTCCACCGCCGATGTTGACTCCGATGGGGAAGTCAAGAAGGTGAGTTTTTCATGCAATGAGTTGATTTAACCTTGAAACCTCATTGCACTGTTCTGTTCTCTGGGACCTTCTCATTCTGTATAGCGAATCGACAAGGGGATGGGGATCCTGAGGCTATTGGACAGAAGAGTGATGCCGGTAGATTGAAGGAGAATAGCGGTGTTGGAAGCGGGATGAAGGAGAAGGGAGGAGTGGATGATGTTGGGAAGCCGCCGTCTGTGTTGTCTGCTGATACTGCGAAGAGTCAGGGTTCGGTCGCTGCTTGGTATGCACCGTGGGCTTGGTATGGTTCTGGGGCGATACCTGGCTCGTCTTCTGATAATCCTAAGGGTACTACTGATGGGAAGGGGGAAGGAGAGGATGCACATGTTGGTGGCGGTGGAGGCGGAAACGGAATGGTAAAGGGAAAGGGAGATGGAGATGGAGATGAGAAGAAGATGACAGAGTCGGAGATTGTAAAGGAGGAGGCATTGGCGAGAGATGGTAGACTTTCTTCTTCGGGGGTTGCCTCGCCGAGTCGGGATCAGGAGTGTCAGGAGCAGAAAGGGCAAGAGGGTGAACAAGAGGGGAAGGATGCGCCACCGACTGTTAAGGAAGCCCTGGATGCTGCGATGAGTGCAAATTCGAACCCGATTGAGAAGAGTATGGTGGATAATACGATGGGGTGGGCACAGTTCTTCATGTCGCGGGCGTTGATGATGAAGACTATCACGGATGGTAGTGAGAAGGATAAAGAGGGGATTGTGAAGAGAGATGAGAATGGGATGGAGGTTATGGAACTTGACGACGACGAACTCGAGGCCGCAGGAGGAGGTGGTTCGGCGACGTTGGTTGCAACCTCTGACAGACCAAGAGCTGGTAGCTCTGGTTCTGGGACTACGGGGAAAGAGATGGTTCTACGAACAGCTCAGGGACTGGTTCCGTCGAGTGGTACGACGCCCAAAGCACCCTCACCAACTCCTTCGTCAAAGAAGCTCGAACGCGAACCGAAGAAGTCAGACCCTCCTGCTCCTCCATTGACGAACTCTGATTCTATCAAGCGAGAAACGACACGGCCAAAGGGAATAATGGGTACGACGGGTACGACGACAACGGGACCCGGTGGACGCGCGCCTTCGCCTGCACCATCGAAGAAATCAGGTTATGCTTCACCTACACCGAGCCAGAATCAGCAGAAAGTTCAGACCCCCAATCTTGTGTTACCGACATGGGCAGATACGTTCCACGCTCCTCCACGATCTATCGTACCACCCCCACCACCCACCAAGGCCGGCCCATCGAGTGTGAGAGATAAGATCTCAGGGGCCGTTAAGTTTGTTGGAGGGATGTTGTTTGCTCAGCCGAAGGACTCCGTAGAGGATCATCCCCACTCTCTTTCTCATTCTCATGGTCAAACTCGGGCTCAGGCTCAGCAATCTCCCCATCTGCATCAACAACAACAACAACACGAACAACGGCCTTCGCACCAAGGTGGGAAGGGTAAGCAACGTGAAAGGTCACTTGGACCGGAAGATGAGTTGTTGTTGTTTGGAAAGGATTTACCGAAGGCGCTGGATATTCTGGGACAGAATATGGATGAGACTTTGCTCAATGGAGAGTGCAGGGTCGTTGTTATTGGTGTTGCGGGGTGGTCACCAGGTTTGTTCGTCTCTGGCGCCTTGGGGACCGCAGTATCATTGTTGACACTGGTTTCGTACATTGTCAGGTGCGGTCACAAGAACAATCGCTGGCGGTGTAAGTATTCAATTACCCTTGTCTACCGGTGTTGAAAGCGATGCTTATACATTTCCTGCTTTGGGTGGGGGTGGACAGTTTCCTTCTCCGAGTAGCAAGTTTGTGAGTATGACATGTCAAGCCCTTGAGAAATTTGAGGAGGAACACGGCCTCAAGTTTAAGAAGATCACGCCGATTGCGCTCGAGGGTGATGGAACTATAGAGCGTAAAGTCAGCAGGTACGGTGTTGGGACTTTTTTTAAATTTATTTTGCATTCTACGTTACCTCTCTGCCTGTTCGAGTTTTGGCCAACCTGACCTTTCGGTTTGATCCCCATTGCTTTTAGGGTTCACGCCCATCTATTAGGAAATCAAGAATGGATGGAAGATTTACACTCAGCTGACGTGATATTCATGGCTACGCACTCGCAGGGATCTATCATCTCTACACATTTACTTGCGAAGTTGATACAAGAAGGGCATATTCTCACACCGCGGAATATCGACATCTTGACAAGCGCTGCTGCTGCCATCGTTCCGGGCGGTGTAGCGGGTACGACGATTCCTACTCCTGCCTCGTCTTCCAGGACACAGAAAATATGCTGTTTGGCATTGTGCGGGATTCATCTTGGTCCCCTGAGGTATTTGAAAACGAGTTCATTGCTTGGGCAGTACATTCAGGTAGATAAGATTCATTTTACCTGCTTCTCCCGTTATTCCGTGGAGGCTATAGTGCTTATACATGGGCCGTGTTTTCCGATTGTTGTTAGTATTTTGAGAACGCGGCGGCGCGCGAACTCTTCGAATTCCAGGTTTGTCTATGATCTTGCGTCACTGGTTACCCACTCATCCCAACGTGCTTGATCTAGGATACCGATAGCAAACTCTCGAAGGATTATGTCAAGGCTCTTCAAACCGTCATGGACCACGGGGTTAGTTCGCATTGCTTTCTCCACCTCGTTCTCCCGGAGACCCTTGATACTAAACCATGCGTCTACAGGCAAAAATGGTCTATGTCGCATCCCTGAATGATCAAGTCGTACCGATCTATTCGGGACTGTTCACCGCTGTTTCCCACCCTCGTATCCTGAGAGCTCTATACATCGATGGAGACGCATATCAGTTGAGTTTTGACCGACCCTTGATTCCTCGAGGCGTTGGCTGTCGTCCTAACTCGTTTTATCCCCTTTTGTCTTGCTTTGTGCCATCAGTTCATCCGATTTCCTCGCTAATCTGCTTGTGCTACTTATCCGTATCCTCAACTCTGGACTTTCTGATAGCGGGCTCTTGGGTCATTTATCTGAGGCTACGGCTGGAACCCTGAGTGGCGTTGGGCATTCATCTGCCTATGAAGAAATAGAAACATTCTCGTACGTATTTTGTTTCCCCTTGTTTCTCGCTTTGAACCCTTACTGAGCCTCATCTCGCCCCACTTGCCTGCAACTTTATCCTTTGATTCCATATCCGGATCCTGTTCATTACTACCCGTGGTTTTTCCTCTCTGTTTACTCACCAATAGGCTGGCCGTGAAGTATGCATTTCAAGTCAATGAGGGTGCTGATGTTCGGACGGATCTTGTCGTTGAACCCTTCAACGCCGTGAATGAGCAGAACGATTATGAGGTGCGTACGATTCTGTCCCTGTCTTTGTCCAGAAACACCCTTCTGATTCATATCTAACCTTCTATCTGTTATGTCTCCATCAACATCCCACCTTATTACTGCTTGCTACCTTGTGCTCCTCACTCTAGATCCCATGGTCCCTGCGTGACTTAATCGCGGACGACAGGGTCTCGCACTTCTTCGCCGATGAGTTCGCGCTGCTGAGAGATGGTTTTGACGATTGGGCACCCAAGACTTCCATCTTGAGAGATGTCAAGAGGAAATTACAGCCGATTCAGAAATTGTCATCCATCAAGGGAGGTACTGGAGCCGGGTCGTACAGTCGGCTTTGAGTTCCTCCACAAGTGGTACCTCGTCTTCCTTAAGCCATACCATTTCCTTCTCTTTCTCTTCCTCTCCGAGCTCTCTCTCTCGATCATTATCTTACAGTAATACAGGAGTTATCAATCGTGCAGTCGGAGTTGTGTATCCGTAGATTTTTTCATTTCATCCATCTGGACTTATTATTTTCCACAGATCATCATACCAACCTCGTCTTGCTCTCTCGCTCTTCCATTCCATTCACAAGCACTTCAACCCGCAAAGCTCATTTTTGTATATCAATCTAGTTCTTGGTCTTTTTAGTCCCGTTACAAGTTCGTCATACATGTCAAATTGATTTCCGTCCGGATCTTCCGCCATCCATTACAGGTTTCGTATCTCACGCACTTCCAACACGTCACCCACGATATACGTAGTACACGCATAACTTAAAATGAACTCAAATACATCTCTTCCAAGTCTTGATTCTACTAGATTGTATTGCTTCTTGCGGTTTTATCTTTCGTTCTTGTGTGACGAATCTCTTTGGAGATCTATGAGAAATTTAAACATATCGATCAATATACTAGTAATAGCACCTGGAGCGAATCCGCAGGAGCTGATTTACAAGATTGTCAATCGAACTCTATCAACACACGACCAACCCCCAAACTTAAACATATTTATACTCCGAGCCGAGCAACCCTCACCTGTGGATACTATTCTAACGTCTGGATCTGGAACTGGGACGAGAACGAGACGAGAAACTCGTTGTGCATGCAGTAGTATCGATATCTAAGTATCATGATGTTCGACCTCGGCGAAGATCGATTGCTCTCGGAGTCTATTATAACTACAACACCAATTCGAGAGACAAAAATTCCAGGATCTCAAAGCCCCCACCCCTGAAAGTCCATGTGCGACCCTTTGGCGGTCGACTCGTCTGAATAGACTCGGGAGTCTGTTCAGGATCATAGGATTGCCCATTCCCGCAATATCCACGGTGGAGCTGTATGATCCTATTATCCTCCTGATGCATCATACATGTGCATGTGTAAAAACCACCGGAGAATATTTTCTGGAATGTTAGGTAGATGCTAGATGGATGCATATGGCTGGATAAGGTGAGGCTCATCGCACGAAGTTGTTGGTAAGACCGTGACACCCATCCTTAGGCTTCCGAACCCAGATGGGGGTTGGATTTCTCGACGAAAGGAGGTCTAATTCAGTATATTTTGAATACAAAGACGCGAGGGTTGTGAGGGTTGTTGTTGTTGAATTGGTGAATTGAGAATCGAGAATTGACTCCGAATCGGAGACGGAGAAACATTGACAGATCTCGACTCCGAGTCCGGACACGGACGAGGGCGGGACTCGTTTGAAGTCCACATTGCATCGAAGAAATATCAAGTTACTCACCCTAGGGTCCTCCTGAGTGTTATTCAAAGGAACGTACGCATGAATGAAAGGAAAACGAACCATGTATGGATTCGGGTTCTCTATGTAGTTTGTGCCAGACAAGGGGTCATTACAAATAAATGGGAGCACTACCGTAGCGTAAGAAACACGACAACATCGTTGAAAACGAGATTCACACCCAGATTACATTATACACAAGAAAAGAACGAACGAGAAATCTGAAGATGAGTGTGATATAGGAGCAAGATGGCAATCAAGCACAGATATCCAAGAAAGAAACGACCAAACTATAGGTAGGTAAGCAAAACCCACGGAGATATCTCAACAGAAAGGATCAATCGTCCAACAGAAGATCTAAAAAACCCAAGTCCAATCATAGAATCTACAATCGTCCACCGCGATCCAAAGCCTCCAGGGCAGCATGCGTCCTAACATGCAACGCATTCTGTTACATCCCAAAGTAGAACGACAAAGTAATATTTCAAACAAGGCAAAGAAGTCGACGAACCATGAGAATCAGCATTTGCATCGAGGCAACACATAAAGCACGAAATCGGCACGTACCTCCATACTGTATTTACCCTGTACACCACGCAAGTTTCCATGGAAAGCATTTTCGTAATAAGGGGGAATTGAAGAGCACGCAAACCGGCGCAAGGAAGGAGTCGAGCATGGAATAGAACAGAAAGAAGGTATAATCAGAATCAGGGACTGTTTTGGAATCAAGGGATTGAAACGAGGACAGGGGAATTCTCCGGTGTTGACGAGATGTCAACAACAACCCTTTTCCCCCTCCTACTTTCTTTTTGGGAGCGTTGGTGCCGTCGTTACGCACACGACAAATCCGGAGGTTGGGATAGAGATGAAGAAAATGTAGGGGTGTCAAAGGTACGTACCTTTCGAGCAGCAGCATTCACCTCCAAGGGTTTACCTGAGATAACGAAATGTCAGTACCATGTCATTGTTTATCCACGGATTACCGCCGGAGATTAGGTAGAGTCCGATCGGAGGTGTGGGTACGAAGGGAATACCCGTCAGAACAATGATAGTGATGGGAGAACCAGGAAGATGTTCAACGGTACGGCAAAAGGGACAAGGGGCCGAATAATGAGTGGTGCCCCCAATCAGAACGAGAAAAGAGGAACGAAAAAAGACGCAAGGCGGGATCCAGTCAAGAGTCTTATTCTCATTTGACACACGAAAAGGCAGGGAACGAGAAGAAATGTCGCGGGTATTTGAAGCACAGGGAGAGGTAATTTCGGTGAAACCGGTTTGGGAGAAGCAATCGCAGAAAAAGGGGGTGAATGGAAGTCCGAAGAGTTAAAGTTATAATAATAGACCATACGAAATTCCAAACGGAAACCGTGGATATGTAGGATCGATAACGTACCTGAAAGGACAAGTTCCAAATGCATCCTCGCACCTTCCTTATCCCCCGCACAAGCCAATAACCGTCCCAACTCGAAATCTAACCCAAGGATAGGGCAGTTAAACTCGACAACACAGGAGATATCATCAACGTGCAACACTTACGAGTATAATAAACGATGAAATGATCCAATTGGATCTTGGCCCCATGTGCGAAGACGGCGTCAAAAGCAGCTAACGCCCTCGTCTGAGCTTCAGGTTGTGATACAGGTAGCTTTTCTTCCGCGTCATACACCGCATCGGGATCCTGTGATACCATCCCTTCAATACTACATCCAAACGACGAAAAAGGAAAGACTCACAAGGATACGCGATATACCTCAAACACTATACCCCTCCAAAAACTTCCCCGAGAATCCAGTAATCGTCCCAATACCCACCTTTCCCACCTCCAACATTCTTCTCGTACCTATAACTCCCCGGTTTGCTCTCAAACGTTTTCAAATAAGCCAACGCTTGTTCTACCAGAGGTAAAATCTTGTGCATGATAACATCGCGTGGGGCATGTGATATGCAATTGAAGAAATATCCAAATTCAAGTGCGGGGAGGATGAGATGAGATGATTGATCTTGGAATTTTCTCGCTTTGCGTGCGANNNANTTCTGTGTGGTTTGCCAGATGAACAAAAGACTTCAAATTTCGTATATTGAAAACCGCGTACCTCGAGCGGAATAGATTTTCCAGCTATTCTCTGCCTCAAACCCGCGACCTTCCCCATCAACTTCGCAGCTTCCTCCCTCGCCTTTGGCAACCCCGACTGCAACAAACACACAGCCATCCCATACGTATACGTCGCTTTTGACCACTACAACGAACAACGGACCAAGGCCCAACATATTCAAAAATCAAACGCATAATTCAGAATGAGACGCGACTCTACTCACAGTCGCCTCAGCCTCCAGTGTCCTCCAACACTCCAACGAAGCACTAATCTCCCACAAACTAATATTCGCAATCGCCATCTCCCAAAACGAGATGTGATGCAAATTCCTATACTGATTCTGGGCTTGCATCGCCTTTTTGTAATACTCGATCGCGAGAGAGGGTTGGGAACGACAGATGTGGAGACGGCCCTGGCCGAAGAGGAAGAATACACCTATAATGACCAGTGAATATAAGTAGAAGTTAAGACGGAAGAGGGAGAAGACATACCATTTGGATATCGCTCCGAGTGATACTCTAGGATCTTCTGCGCCATCCCAATATCAACTCCTTCAAACGTAAACCCGGAAAGCACCAAATGAAAAATCAACAACGTCATATCACAAATCGGTCTCCTTATCCCTTCCTTCTCTACCCATACCATCAGCATCAGCCTTTACGAGTATTCAAAAGGAATTAAAAAAATGAAAAAGTAAAACAGGCAGGAAGGGGGAGGGGTAAAAAAAGAAAAGAAAAGGAGAACACGAAAAAAAACGCACCTTTACTCACCCCCGGCCCCTCACCACTCCCCTTCCTCCACCCACCAGCCCTATACAAAAGCTGCAAGCCTACCTTCCTATCACCTTTATACCCAAACAACTCAATCAAACTCAACAACCTCCCCGGCATCATTGACAATATCAAATTGGCCGATCCTACCCCGAGGTAAACGCCCGAGCGGAAATGTTGGTCAATCGAAGGGTCTTCAATCTCTGCTTGTGAATTCGAATCTGCATCTTGTTGTGATGATGATGATGAGGAGGATGAAGAGGATGGAGGAGGATGGAGGGCACGGTATTCCGAGTCGGCGAGTTCGATGAATTGGTGGAGTTGACGGTAGATGTTGAATGCTGTGCGCATGTTCAGGCTATAGGTGAGGATTTATAGATTAACTCAAGGTGAAGAGAAACAGGAAACGATAACGCACGCTTCTTTAATAAAAGCCAACCAATCCCCCGAATACGCAATGCCCACAATCGCCTATCCGAGCGTTCAACATTCAATATTCAATACCATCCACCCCCAACCGCTCAAGTCAACTCGACCAGAAGAGGATACATACCTTTTCGTATAAACTCTCAGCATAAACCAGCTCTGCGTGTCTTTCTACATCAGTCATGCCTTTAATGAACCCCACGCCTGTGTTGGATGATCCAATGAGGTAGGAAGCCAACCGAGTAGGGAGTGAAGCTGCTGGTTTGCGATGAGCAGAGGCGATTGCGTTTCCGTGCTTAACGTGGCCGATTGCTTCGAGGAGGTCCTACATATCCACCACGACGCGTCCAACTCATGAGTGTCTCTTCAAATCATGATATATTAAACGAATGTATAATGGATAAAGGAACAAGGAGAGAATGACGTATGGAAAGACGGTGAGAGGTACGGGGATGAATGGTTCACACGGTGCGAAAAAGACAAGAGAAAGAAGACTCAAGAACTGGAAGAGCCTCGCGCCGGTTGAGAGGGGGGAAAAAGAAATCAAACGAAAGAAACATGGCAATTAACTCACCTGGTCATCGAATGACATCAGAGCCTTCACGCATTGAATTAACCCAAACCCCGTGGCGAAATACAGTCTCTCCCTACAAACAAAATTACCAATTCATCACGAAAGAAAACATGAAAATGAGAACATAATTATGAAGGAATGGAGGAAGACTCACTTTGGAGGATCATTCTGATGACAAAACTCCTCACTCTCATGCATATGCGACGCCAAAAACAAATGCAACGCATAAGTAATCCCAGGCAAATCCTCCAGCGCCTTCGAAGGTTCATACGGTCCTGTACTCGTCTTTGCTCGCACCTCTGGTTGAGGATACCACGACAAACTCGGGAAGCGAACCAGTGGAATTCCATTCGTCGAAGTCATTTTGCCTCTGCTCTGAATCTGAATCTGATCACGGTCTTCTGGTCTTGCTGTTTAGCGTCCAACGTTTAATTGAAAACACCAAATAACGGGATGGCTGTCAACCTAAACCGGGCTGGATAGTCAATCAAGAAATATACTATAACTGCGTTCGGGTCCCTGTTGGAAGTGGAGATGGAGATGTATCGGGAGTGTTGTATATGAGGGCTGAGTAAGAGTCAATGATACGGCGCTCTTGGGGATTTGGTATCCTTGGGGTTTATATGAACCTTGCCAATGGTCGAGATGGTACGTGTGTTGTCGGACAGGTTTCGGTTACTTGTCAGATAGAACTCCAAGCGCTGGTTGTTACGCGACAACGACGAGTGGGTAAGGGAATGGGAATGGGAAAGGAAGCAACGAGGATAGGATAGGATGTAGTGAAGTGCGAGTCTGAATCTGAGCTCGAAGCTTGAGGGTCGGATTGGTTAGTCAATCCAGGTAAAGTGAACTTGTACAACAAAAAGTTATTCACCGGAGGACCCCTTTGTTTCTCTCGACGCGCGACTAGAAACCCGTAAAGCGGTATGATGGACGTTCAAACCAGGATACTCGTCCTTTCCTCGCCTTCTTCAAGGTTTCTGCGTATTCGGGGGTAATTGACGCTTCACGAGTGGACGGGACCGGGAGAAGAGGCTGTGTTGCTTATCCTAGGAAAAACCTCGCTCGTCTTCCGAATAACTCCCCTTCGTCTTTTTCGACCGAGTGTGGCGGGATGAGAGAATTGTTATGAGTGGGAGAGGGCTGCGTTTCTTGTATACGTCTGAGCCGTACGATAGGAAGGCAAGAACGGACACGCAAGTTGAGAGGCACGGCCGAGTGGAAATGACTCTGCAGGCTTTACGGCACATTGGTACTAAGCACTCATCAAAAGTGACTAAGAACGTTTTGCATTTGCATTTGCATTCAATGGGGCTCGTAGAGCGAGAATATCGGAGCATGCCTGGAAGACTCTGGAACTATATATTGGTACGTACGATACAGATTGTTTACAGCAAAAAAGAGATTTCGATAGTGAGAGAGAGAGAGAAAGAGTGATTGCTTGCATGGGCGACGAGAGCGTACTCTAGCAAATTATACTGCAACTGTATCAAAAGATCAAAAATAAGATCAAAAGAGATCGAAAGAGAGAGAGAGAGCAGGTATCGACGAACGAAGCAAAAGGTATTCGACAACTCACAAAGTCGTCAACCAAAAAAAAAAATAAAAAAAAG